>CAUYLG010073980.1:0-49086 GCA_963573385.1 Cacajao melanocephalus | reverse complement strand
AGACCACCTTCCTTGATGGTGAGGCCGATAAAGGTGGATGGCTTGTGGCCAGGTGTTCAAGACCAGCCTGGAAAACATACAACAACTTGTCAAAAAAAAAAAAAAAAAAAAAAAAAAGCTGAGTGTGGTGGTATGTGCTTGTAGTCCCAGCTACTTAGGAGCCTGAGGTGGGAGGATTGCTTGAGTTTGAGGCCGCAGTGACCTATGATTGCACCACTGCACTCCATTCAGCCTGGGTGAGAGAGGAAGACTGTCTCAACAAACAAACAACAAATGAAGGGTTTGTGGCCCATCTGTGAATGTTGTCCACAGGAACTGTCTCAACTGCAGAGAATGCCTTCTCCCAATATCCCATGGAAGGGTGGGTGAAAGCGTGGAGGTCCAAGCATCTTGGCCAAGCCTGGACAAGTATGAATGGCTGTTTTAGCTCCTGTTCTTCTGGGTTCAGTGGAGGCTCACCGTCTCACCATTTCCTCATTGCTTACTCCTGCTTCCTTCTGGCCTCTTGCTGTCAAGAGCACGTTTTTTTTAGACGATGTCTCTCTCTGTCATCCAGGTTGGAGTTCGGTGGCGCCCACGGTTCACTGCAGCCTCTTAACTCCTGGGTTCAGGTGATCCTTCTGCCTCAGCCTCCTGGGACGCTAGGACTACAGGTGCGTACCATCATGCCCAGCTAATTTTTAATTTTTTTGTAAAAGTGGGGGTCTCGATATGCTGCCCAGTCTCATCTTGAATTCCTGGGCTCAAGCGATCTCAGCTTCCCAAAGTGCTGGGATGATAGACCTGAGCCACTGTGCCTAACCTTCAAGGGCACTGCTCAGTAAATATCCTGCTTACTCAATCTATCTCAGAGTGTTTCCTGGGGAGCATCATCTGTGAGGTTGCGTTGCACATACAGCTGAGCATATGTATCAAAACATCCCTCTGTACCCCATAAATATGTACAATTCTTATTTGCAATTAAAACAAAACAGGCTGGGTGTGGTGGCTTATGCCTGTAATCCCAGCACTTTGGAAGGCTGAGGTGGGCAGGTCACTGGCAGTCAGGTGTTCAACACCAGCCTGGCCAACATGGTGAAACCTCATCTATTAAAAATACAAAAATTAGCCAGGTGAGGTGGCACGTACTTGTTATCCCAGCTACTCGGGAGGCTGAGGCAGGAGAATTGCCTGAACTCAGGAGATGGAGGTTGCAGTGAGTTGAGATTGTGTCACTGTATTCTACCCTGGACGACAGAGTGAGACTCCATCTCAAAAACTAGACTAAACTGAATAAATAAATAAAATAAAACACATCTTGAATAAAAAATTAAAGAATTTTATCTATCTAAATTCTCCTTTCCTTCTTCCTAGCAGGAAAAGGTCTATCCTGTTAAGCGTGATTTGAAACTCCATAAATCAGAAATAGACACATTCATACGTGGTCAATTGATTTTTTTTTTTTTTTAATAATAGGGATAGGGTTTCACCATGTTGCTCAGGCTGGTCTTGAACTCCTGGGCTCAAGCGATCTGCCCGCTTCAGGGTCAGTTGGTTTTTACAAAATGGCAAAGGCAATCAAATGGATAAACAGTAGTCATGTCAACCAATGAATGGTGTCGCAGCCCGGCACGGTTGTTCACGCCTGTAATCCCAGCACCTTGGGAGGCCAAGGTGGGTGAATCACCTGAGGTTAGGAGTTCAAGACTAGCCTAGTCAACATGGTGAACCCTGTCTCTGCTAAAAATACAAAAATTAGCCTGGCAAGGTGGCGTGCGCCTGTAATCCCGCTACTCGGGAGGCTGAGGAAGGAGAATCTTGAACCTGGGAGGCAGCGATTGCAGTGAGCCGAGATGGTGCCGTGGTACTCTAGCCTGGGTGACAGAGTGAGACTTGATCTCAACAATAAATAAATAAATAAATAATAAAAAGTAACATACACTCACCACATGACCCAGCAATCCCATTTTTAGGTGTTTAACCCAGAGAAATGAAAACTTGTATTCACACAAAACTCAGGTCACAAATATTTACAGTCAGTTTATTTATAATTGCCCCAAACTACAAACAACTCAAATGCATTTCAATTAGAGAATGGATAAATAAATTGGTACATCCGTACAGCAGACTGCTATTCTGCAGTTAAAGCTATTGAGATACTCAACAACAGAAATGAATCTCAAAGGCATTATGATAAGTGGAAGAAGACAGACTCAAAATTCTACGTACTCAGTGATTACAGGAGATGGGGGGTGGGGGAAAGATTTGACTACAACAGGGCACTGTGCAATTTTGGGCAATGATGGAACCTTTTTGTATCTTGATTGTGATGATGTCTACCTAAGGGTATGCATTCACCCAGATTCACAAAACTGTACACAAAGAGGAGTCTGTTTCACTGTATGCAAACTGTAGCTCCATAAACAAGACTGAAAAAGTTGAACCATAAACCTTGTATATAACTGGTATCATATTGTTCGCATCCTTCTGCAACCTGCTTCTTTTGCTCACTACTAATGATTTTTGAGGTTTATTCAAGTTGATAGTATGTAGACTCTAATGATACATGTAGCTTTTCTTTATTGATTTTAACTGCTACAACATATTCTATTATACATTATACTCTGTTTATCCATTCTCCTGTTGGTGAACATTTACTTTGTTTCTGTTTTTTTTTCTCTTGTTTTAAACAATGTTGCAATAAACATTCCTGTAAATGGATTCTATAGCACCACTGCTGGGATCTCTCTGCAAGATACCTAGAATAGTAAGCGGACTAGTTGGGACAAGTGGGGAGAGATGCTTTGCTCTCCAAGGCTTATACCAACTGACACTCAACCAGCATGTGTCAGAATTTCCTTTCTCTTTTTTCTTTTTCTTTCTTTCTTTTCTTTTTTCTTTTTTTTTTTTTTTTGCCAGAGTCTTGCTATGTTACCTCGGTTGGAGTGCAGTGGTGCAGTCTCTGCTCACTATAATCCCCACTTCCTGGGTTCAAGTGATCCTCCTGACTCAGCCTCCTGAGTAGCTGGGATTACAGGTGTTACAGGTGCACACCACCACATCTGGCTAATTTTTGTATTTTTAGTAGAGACACCGTGTTGGCCAGGCTGGTCTTGAACTCCTGGCCTCAAGTGATCCACCTACCTCAGCCTCCCAAAGTGCTGAGATTATAGGCATGAACCTCTGTCTACAGAATCTTGTAGGCTACAAAATCTTCTGGTCTCTGCAGAATCTTGTCTCCACCCCCTGCTGGCCTCTCCTCTGACCCCCTGGGAGTGTTGAGTCCATTCTTCTGGGCTTTCGTGTGATAAACACCATGCTTCCACCTCAGTCCTAAGCCTGGGCCCAGCTTTGCAAGCCTGGCCAGACCCCTCTCCCAGGGCTGGACACCAATTTTCTTTCTTCAGGTCCTACTGCCATCTAAACAGGCTCTCCAGGAGAGAATCCTGCACCAGCCCAGGTATGAGCAGGCCAGGCGACTCAGCTGCTGAACTGCACCCCCTGATGGCCAGCCTGGACATCACCTCTGTGCTGTTTGAGGCAGGCTCCCTGGATCTCTGGACCACCTCCACTCCAGGCCAGACAAAGGGGAACCTGCTGGTGCCACGCCATTTCTGAGTTTTCTCCTCTTTTCTTCTGCTTAGTTTAAGTTCCCTCCAAGGATTTAAGTGCAAGTCATGCTGGAAACCCAGGTAGGGGAGTAGAGAGGCCAGATATGGACAGGAAGGCTGCCAAGAAAGGGGTGTTAGCCAGGCACAGTGGCTCAGGTCTATAAGCCCAGAACTTTGGGAGGCTGAGACCAGAGGATTGCTTGAGCCTAGGAGGATCGCTTGAGACCAGACTGGGCAACATAGCAAAACCCGATCTCTATCCAAAACACAAAAATTAGCCAGGTGTGGTGGTGTGCACCTGTAGTCCCAGCTACTTGGGAGGCTGAGGTGGGAGGATCGCTTGAACCTGGGAGGCAGAGGCTGCAGTGAGCCCAGATGCATCATTGCACTCCAGCCTGGGGGACAGAGCAAGACTCTGTCTCAAGAAAGAAAAGAAATGAAGAAAGAAAGAAAAGAAAGAAAGAAAAGAAAAAGAGAGAGAAAGAAAAGAAAGGAAGGAAGGAAAGAAAGAAAAAAATAAACGACCAGGTGTGGTGGCTCATGCCTGTAATCCCAGCACTTTGGGAAAGCAAGGCAGGTGGATCATTCGAGGTCAGGAGTTCAAGATCAGCCTGGCCAACATGGGGAAAACCCCTCTCTACTAAAAATATAAAATTAGCTGGGCGTGGTGGCACATGCCTGTAATCCCAGCTACTTGGGAAGCTGAGGTAGGAGAATTGCTTGAACCTGGGAGGCAGAGGTTGCAGTGAGTGGAGATTGTGCCACAACACTCCAGCCTGGGCAACAAGAGTGAAACTCCATCTAAAAAAAAAAAAAGAAAAGAAAAAGAAAAAAGAAATGGGTGTTATCAAGCAAGTCACCAATGTGGCCAATTGAGCTTAAACCTGGTGGGGAGCTCTGGGAGGCAGTGCAGAATGTGGAAACCCATGGTTGTCCCACCTGTGTGGGATGGCATTACTGAGCTGCTTATATACCCATTCTCATCAGTCACTGGCTAAGGGCAGCCCCTGGGGGAGGGGGGCCTTCGTTCCCCAGCACTCGCTTCTGCTCTGTTCTGGTGAGTCAGAGACTCAGGCAAGAGCTGCAGATGCTCATGACTGAATGTCTCACCTGGTCCCAGAATGGCAGTGTAAAGTACCCTCTCAGCCTAGCCTAGAAGTCAGAGTTCCTGTTTCATCAGTTGCAAAGCAGAGATAATGCCATCTGCCCAATAGCAGAGCCAAGGGCGAGTGGGAGCCCGGGCCTCTGAAAGCTGGGGAGGGCCTGGAGTGGCCCTTGGTGCTGTGCACATGTGCCCTAGATACATGGGAAACGGAACTGCATCCCCCCGTCTCCCTAGCTCTGGCCACTGGCTCCTGCTGATGTGATGTTCTTGTTCTAAAAACAGATATGTCACACCTCAAGCAGATTTGCAATCCCTTGACAGCAGTCTCGTCTGGCACATAAAGGGCCTCTGCCTCTCTGCATGGCTTCCCAGGGCCCCGGAGAACAGTGAGGGCCAGTCCAAGTGGGCTGCCCTCGACCCCATCTCCCCAGCCCCTGTGGGAAGGGGGATGCTCCTGGAGAGAGAGCCCAGTTGGTCTTGGAGTTCTGCTAACAGATGTGGTACCTCCGAACCTCTGAAGGCTGAACTGGGGAATCGTTTTATTCTTTGCTACACACCCTCTTTTTTTGAGGGGGGGATGGAGTCTTACTCAGTGGCCCAGGCTGGAGTGTGGTGGTGCTATCTTGGCTCACTGCAACCCCACCTCCCAGGTTCAAGTGATTCTCCTGCCTCAGCCTCTGGAGTAGCTGGGATTATAGCTGGAATTACAGATATATATAAATATGTCTGCCCACCACCATACCCAGCTAATTTTTCTATTTTTAGTAGATGTAGGAATTAGAAAAGTTCCTCTTCAAAGTTTCCTTTCTTGTTAAAGAATAAATCATAACTGTTAGAAATAATTGTTTTAAAGACTTTCTTCAAAATCTTCTTGCTTTTTGCTAATAAGTCTGTTAAGCCCTATCCTATGTAGCTGTTAGACAAGCTCACAGGCACATAGTACATTCTATGTCCTTGTACATTAACCAAGATATTTGTGCTATTACTTTTCTAAGTCCTTTCACAAGCAACTTCCTGTCCCTTCCTTATTTGGACTTCCTCTTTTCCTTTTGTTCTCCATTGCCTTTAACTATTCAAGAAAGTTTTAGCCAATCAGGTTCAGTTTTAGATTGGGAGGTCTGGCTCCAATCAATGGAGATCAAACACAGCAGTAAGGATGACTCCAAATGCCTAAGGGATAAATATGTCTGCTTTTCCTTTGTTGGTTGACTCTTGTGGCAAGATGGCTGATAGGAGCACCCTTTCTGCAGAATGTAAAATTGCCTTGCTGAGAGATCCTTTGTCTCAGTGCTGATTTTTCTCCATGGCTCTGTTTCCAACAGTAGATGGAGTTTTGCCATGTTGGCCAGGCTGGTCTTCTACTCCTGAACTCGGGTGAGCCACCTGCTTCAGCCTCCCAAAGTGCTGGGATTACAGACATGAGCCACCGTGCCAGGCCACCACCCAGCCTCTTAGTTCCTCTGGGTGACAAGATTCAGCATATCCTGAGGTTAGGGGCTTCCTGTCCAGAGCACGGTGGCTCCATCATCAGAGAGGAGCCTCCCACTTTAGGAAGCCTGAGGCCCACGGAGCCTGGGTTTCCTCTCTACTCTTCTCCCAGAAGGCTTTTTGCTCTAGGCACTTTGCAAACCAACCAGGAAGCATGGTAGAAGGCCAGGAGCTCGTGGTGGGGGATCAGGCATTGCTGCTATGGGGTCTCAAGGGTTCCCCTTCACTTTGGCCATTCTGCTGTTGCCAGTGTTCCTGGGCCCTTGGCAGCTGGGATCATTGAGGCCTCCCCATGGGGAGTGCACGGTCCAGTCCTAGCCAGGGCAGAGAGTGGGTCAGACGTCCCAGCTCCTTGAGTAGTTGGTGCTGGTACTGGTCTCATGGCTTTAGACCTGGTACCCAGTGGGCATGGGGAGCCCTGAGCACCTGTGGGCCTACTTATGTAACGCCTCCCCTTCCCTTATCAGGTACCATCAACCTGTGGTGCAGCTGCTGCCTCGGTTTCCCCTCATGCTCCAAGTCCCCACTGCAGTGGTTGCTCTTCCCTGAGATCCAGCCAGTATAGCTGGGTCCCTGGTGTCTTGCTAAATTCCTGCCCGCTCTCTTTCTTTTGGCCACTTGCTAGGAGCCTCTACCACTGAAAACACTGTTTCCTAGCTAGATGCAGTGGCTCACGCCTGTAACCTCAGCACTTTGGGAAGCTGAGGAGGAGGATTGTTTGAGAACAGGAGTTTGAGACCAGCCTGGGCAACATAGTGATACCCTACTATGTTGAGAAGCTTTTCTTACAACAAAACAAAGGGCTGGGCTTAGTGGCTCATGCCTGTAATCCCAGCAGTTTGGGAGGCCGAGGCGAGCAGATCACGAGGTCAGGAGATTGAGACCATCCTAGCCAAATGGTGAAACCTTTTCACTGCTAAAAAAAAAAAAAAAAAATTGGTCTGGCATGGTGGTGCTGCACACCTGTATTCCCAGCTAATTCGGAGGCTGAGGCAGGAGAATCACTTGAACCTAGGAGGCAGAGGTTGTACTGAGCTGAGATGCCACCACTGTACTCCAGCCTGGGTTACGAAGCAAGACGCCACCTCAAAAAAAAAAAAAAAAAAAAAAGGCCAGGCTCAGTGGCTCACGCCTGTAATCCTAGCACTTTGGGAGGCTGAGGCGGGTGGAACATGAGGTCAGGAGTTCAAGACCAGCCCGGCCAAGGTGGTGAAACCAAGTCTCTACTAAAAATACAAAAATTAGCTGGGCATGGTGGCATGCACCTGCAGTCCCAATTACTCTGGAGGCTGAGGCAGGAGAATCATTTGAACCCAGGAGGTGGAGGTTGCAGTGACCTGAGTGCGCCACTGCTCTTCAGCTTGGGCAACAGAGGGAGACTCCACTAGAAAAAAAAAAAGCTAGGCATGGTGGTGCGCGCCTGTAGTCCCAGCTACCTGGGGGGATTACTTGAGCCTGGGAGGTTGAGGCTGCCATGAGCTATGGGGGGAGCCACTGCACTCCAACCTGGGAGACAGAGTATGACCCTGTCTCAGTAACAAAAAAAACCAAAACCAACCAAACAAATAGAAAAGGAAAAAGTCCTCATTTTCCTTACGTGTTAATACGGGTGATAATGCCCACCCTACAGAGTTGTTGGAAGGGATAGTGGTAACATTTTATACACATTTGACACTCTCTGGTAGATAGCAGGTGCTCAGTAAAAAGTGACAATAGATTACAGGCACAGTGGCTCATGCCTGTAATCTCAGCACTTTGGGAGACTGTGGTGGGCAGATCACCTGAGGTCAGGAGTTCAAGACCAGCCTGGCCAACATGGTGAAACCCCATCTCCACTAATAATACAGAAATTAGCTGGGTGGGGTTGTGGGCACCTGTAGTTCCAGCTACTCAGGAAGCTGGGGCAGGAGAATCCCTTGAACCCAGGAGGTAGAGGTTGCAGTGAGCTGAGATTGTGCCATTGCGCTGCAGCCTGGGCAACAAGAATAAAACTCTGTCTCAAAAAAAAAAAAAGTGACAATGATCATTCCTGGTGTTAATAACAGACTTCTTCATCTTTCTGTCTCTCACCTGACTCTGAGAGACTTTCGCTGCCACCATCTCTACATCTGAACTCCTTCCGAGAGCACAGCTTCCCAGAAGGACCATCTGTGGTGATGGAAATGTTTTATGAATGTGCCATCTGATATACTGGCCACTTGAATCCATGTGGTCCTGGCCTTCTTGGGCACTAAAATTGTGACCGAGTGTCTTAGTCTATCTGGGCTTCTACGACAGAAAACCAGAGGCTGGGTGGCTTAAACAACACACATTTCTTTCTCACAATTCCAAGATTGAGGAACCAGCAGATTGGTGTCTGGTGAGGGCCCACTTCCTGCTTTGTGGACAGCTGTCTTCTCCCTGTATCCTCACATGATAGGGAGTGATATAGCTTAGCTCTGTGTCTCCTGCTTAAATTTCATGTCCAGGCTGGGCGCGGTAGCTCACGCTTGTAATCCCAGCACTTTGGGAGGCTGAGGTGGGCGGATCATCTGAGGCCAGGAGTTCGAGACCAGCCTGGGCCACATGGTGAAACCCTGTCTCTACTAAAAACACAAAAATTGTAAGTTTCCTGAGACCTCCCCAGAAGCTGAGCAGATGTCCAAATCATGCATCCTGTACAGCCTGTGGAACTGTGAGCCAATTAAAACTCTTTTCTTGGCTGGGAGTGGTGGCTCATGCCTGCAATTCTAGCACTTTGGGAGACCAAGGTAGGTGCATCACCTGAGGTCTGGAGTTCAAGACCAGCCTGGGCAACATGGTAAAACCCGTCTCTACTAAAAATACAAAAAAATTAGCCAGGTGTGGTGGCAGACACCTGTAATCCCTGTTACTCAGGAGGCTGAGGCAGGAGAATTGCTTGAACCAGGGAGGCGGAGGTTGTGGTGAGCTGAGATCTCGCCACTGCACTCCAGCCTGGGCAACAGAGCGAGACTCCATCTCAAAAGAAAAAAAAAATTGCTGGGTATGGTGGTGGGTGCCTGTAATCACAGCTATTCAGAAGGCTGAGGCAGGAGAATGGCTTGAAGTCAGGAGGTGGAAGTTGCAGCGAGCCAAGATCATGCCATTGCACTCCAGCCTGGGTGACAACAGCGAAACTCCATCTCCAAACAAAACAAAACAAAACAAAACAAAACCCCTCTTTTCTTTATAAATTACCAAGTCTCAGGTTTTTATTTATAGTAATGCCAGAACGGACCAAGACAGGGAGAGAGGAAGCAAGCTCTGTGATGACTCTGCTGGTGAGGATGCTAATCCCATTAAGTGAATTCCACCCTTACAACCTCATCTAAACCTAATCACCTCCCAAACTTCTCACCTCCAAATACCATCACACTGGGAGTTAGTTAGGATTTTGACATATGAATTTTGGAGAGTCCACAAGCATTCTGTCTATCACACTAGGAATGAAATTTATATTTCATTTTATCTATTTATTTAAGACAGAGTCTTGCTCTGTTGCACTCCAGGATGGAGTGTGATGGTGCGATCTCAGCTCACTGCAACCTCCACCTTCCAGGTTCAAACCACTCTCCTGCCTCAGCCTCCTGAGTAGCTGAGAATACAGGGACACCCCACCATGCCTGGCTAATGTTTTTGGCATTTTAAGTAGAAACGGGGTTTCAGCATGGTGGCCAGGCTGGTCTCGAACTCCTGACTTTAAGTGATCCTCCTGCCTCGGCCTCCCAAAGTGCTGGGATTACGGGCATGAGCCACCGGACCTGGCCTTCCTTTAATTTTAATCAATTTAAATTTAAAGAGCTACATGTGGCTAGGAGCTATTGAATTGGACAGCACAGCCTTAAGGAGAGTAGAAACCAGATGAATCCAGTTGAAACAGGAGTTAAACCAGTTGGAGCCAGTGGACATTGGATGACGTTGGCTGAAACCACCTGAAACTGGTTGGAATGAGCCACAAACTGTTCACAACCAGCTGAAACTGGATTAACCTGGCTGAAACTGGCTGAAATCATTTGAAGCCTGCTGAAACTGGATCAAACCAGCTGATAGTAGTTGAAACCAGATGAAATCATTTAAGTAGGGTTTGTCGTATTGTTTTGCCTTGTGATAAACTAGTCCTGTTCTTTTTTTTTGTTTTTGAGATGGAGTCTTGCTCTGTTACCCAGGTTGGAGTACAGTAGTGTGATCTCGGCTCACCTCTGCCTCCACCTCCTGGGTTCATTCTCATGCCTTGGCCTCCCGACTAGCTGGGATTACAGGCGCCCACCAGCACGCCCGCCTAATATTTGTATTTTTTTAGTAGAGTTGGGGTTTCACCATGTTGGCCAGGCTGGTCTCAAACTCCTGACCTCACGTGATCTGCCTGCCTTAGCCTCCCAAGGTGCTGGGATTATAGGTGTGAGCCACTGCACCTAGGTTTAAACAATGTTATTCCCTCACAATTCTGGAGGCTACAGGTGTGAGATTAAGGGGTTGGCAGATCAAGTTCCTTCTGACACTTCTCTCCTTGCCTTATCGGTGGCTGTCGTCTCCCGGTGAGTTCACATGGTCTTCCCTCTGTGTACATTTCCGCTTCTTATTAACATAAGGACTGGTCATATTGAATTAGAGCCCACTTTGACAACTCATTTTCACGTAGTTACCTCCTTAAAGACCCTGTCTCCAAGCACAGCCACATTCTGAGGTTTCAGGAGTTAGGACTTCAAGATGTGAATTTTGGGATGACACAGTTTAACCCACAGCAGTCTTAAACCAACCGGTACCAATGCACATCTCTCCCTCTCTCTCTCTTTTTTTTTTTTTTTTTTTGAGATGTAGTCTTGCTCTGTCACCCAGGCTGGAGTACAGTGGCATGATCTCAGCTCACTGCAAGCTCCACCTCCCGGGTTAAAGCGATTCTCCTTCCTCAGCCTCCCGAGTAGCTGGGACTACAGTCGCACACCACCACGCCCAGCTAATTTTTTTTGTATTTTTAGTAGAGAAGGGGTTTCACCACATTGGCCAGGCTGGTCTCGAACTCCTGACCTCAGGTGATCCACCTGTCTTGACCTCCCAAAGTGCTGGTATTACAGATGTGAGCCCCGGTGCCCAGCTGCATACACATTTAGTTATATTCTAACAAAGTAGCTTGTATATTTTAAGGTATAAAACTGAATATCTTTTTTCCTCTCTGAAGAAACATAAGGAAAACCAAGGAACTTTTTATAGCAAACATTTTTAAACATTTGTAAAAGTAGAGAGAAGAGTATAGTGAATCCCCACGGACCCATTGCCCTGCCTAAATAGCAATCAGGATTTTGCCAATGTACTCCAAACTATTCTCCCCTTTACCTCTTTTTCTTGGCTGTGATGTTTTAAAGCAAATCCTAGACGTGTCATAAAAAGAAAATGCAAAAATAAAGCAGAATGAAAATTACAATGCAGAATACCATTTCCAAATAAGATCTGGCTGGGTGCCATGGCTCATACCTGTCATCCCAGCACTTTGGGAGGCTGAGGTGGGCAGATGACATGAGGTCAGGAGTTTGAGACCAGCCTGGCCAACATGGTAAAACACTGTCTCTATTAAAAATACAAAAATTAGCTGGGCATGGTGGCATGTACCTGTACTCTCAGCTACTTGGGAGGCTGAGGCATGAGCATCACTTGAACCTGGGAGGTGGAGGTTACAGTGAGCTGAGATCGTGCCACTGCACTCCAGCCTGGGCAACACAGCAAGGCTCTGTCTCAAAACAAACAAACAAACAACAAACAAACAAAAACTGTTAGTCTAGGTGCAGTGGGTCATGCCTATAATTGCAGCACTTTGGGAGGCTGAAGCGGGAGGATTGCTTGAGCCCAGGAGTTTGAGACCAGCCTGGGCAACATAGCAAGACCCCCCCATCTCTACAAAATATAAAAGTTAACCAGGCATGGTGGTGCATGCCTGTGGTCCCAGCTACTTGGAAGGCTGAAGCAGGAGGATCATGGGAGTCCAGGAGTTTGAAACCAGCCTGGGCAGTATCAGAGACCCCGTCTCCACAAAACATTTTAAAAATTAGCTGGGCATGGTGACATGCACCTATGGTCCCAGCTACTCGGCAGGCTGATACTGGAGGATCATTCGAACCCCAGAGTTTAAGGCTGCAGTGAGCTGTGATGGCACCACTGAACTCCAGCCTGGTTGAACAACCGTGAGACTCTGTCTCAAAAAAAAAAAAAGGCTGTGCATCATGATTCATGCCTGTAATCCCAGCACTTTGGGAAGCCGAGGAGGGCGGATCATGAGGTTAGGACTTTGAGACCAGCCTGGCCAAGATGGTGAAACTTTATCTCTACTAAAAATACAAAAATTAGCTGGGTGCGGTGGCACACACCTGTAATCCCAGCTACCTGGGAGGCTGAGGGAGGAGAATCACTTGAACCTGGGTGGCAGAGGTTGTAGTGAGCCGGGATCGCACCACTGCACTCCAGTCTGGGTGACAGAGTAAGACTCTGTCTCAAAAAAAAAAAATTTTTTTAAACCCGAAAAACAAAAACTAGGTGTAGTGTGTGGTGGGTGATGCCTATAATTCCAGCACTTCGGGAAGCTCAGGGGGAGGCCAGATTGAGCCCAGGAGTTCAAGACTAGCCTGGGCAACATGGCAAAACCCCGACTCTAAAAAAAATATAAAATTTAGCCAGGCGTGGTAGCGCATGCCTATGATCCCAGCTACCCGGGAGGCTGAGGCAGGAGGTGGAGGCTGCAGTGAGCTGTGATTGTGCCACCATACTCCATCCTGGGTGAAAGAGCGAAACCCTGCCTCAAAACAAACAAATATACAACAATTACAAAAAAGCCCTCAAATAAGATCCTTTACATTCTTCAGTTTCTCCATCAAGTTGCAGGGCCCTGGCTAGCATTAGAAGTGGAATTTATTTCTTCTTCTTCTTTTTTTTTTTAAGCCAACAGAGTTTCGCTCTTGTTGCCCAGGCTGGAGTGCAATGGCACGATCTCGGCTCATCACAACCTTCGCCTCCCGGATTCAAGCGATTCTCCTGCCTCAGCCTCCCAGTTAGCTGGGATTACAGGCATGTGCCACTACGCCCAGCTAATTTTGTATTTTTAGTAGAGACAGGGTTTCTCCATGTTGGTCAGGCTGGTCTTAAACTCCCGACCTCAGGTGATCTGCCCACCTCAGCCTCCCAAAGGGCTGGGATTACAGGTGTGAGCCACCGTGCCTGGCCTGGAGTGGACTTTATTTCTAAAGCTACAGTTTAAACCACAAGGGCATCTGGCTATATACCACCCAAGGTGAAGCTAAGTTGTCAAAATGTCCACTTACCCCTCCCAAACACCCCAAACCCACTCTTTTCTGACCTTCTCTACTCCACATCTTTTGTTTTTGTTTTCCGTTTTACGCCGGGAGAGGAGAGAGATTGGTGTTTCAAGTCCCTGTTGTCCAGACTCGCACAGATACAGCTGTGGGGAAAGAAGGAAGTGTGCCATGCTGCTGTTTCCATGTGCGGGCTGGCAGCCTCCAGGTGCCACAGGGCCAGGGGGGTGGAGAACTGGTCCCCCTCCCTGCTCCTCTGTAGAACACGGTAGTGTGTGGATTCTGTACAGGTTTTGTTGAAAAAGAAAGGGGTAAAAAAGGACTTGGGACAGAAAGTGTTTCCTCCTTTTCAAATAAATTGTGCATCAGGATGTAGAGAGAGTGCAAAGGGAGTTCAGGGCCACCAGGTGACCAAACGTAAGAGAAAAGAACGGTCTGGGTGTGGTGGCTCACACTTGTAATCCCAGCACTTTGGGAGGCCGAGGCGGACAGATCACTTAAGGTCAGGAGTTCGAGACCAGCCTGGCCAACATGGTGAAACCCTATCTCTACTAATAATACAAAAATTAGTCAGGCATGATGGTGGGCACCTGCAATTCCAGCTACTCAGGAGTCTGAGGCAGGAGAATCGCTTGAACCTGGGAGGCGGAGGTTGCAGTGAGTCAAGATAGCATCGCTGCACTCCAGCTTGGGTGACAGAGTGAGACTCCATTTCAAAAAAGAGAGAGAGAGAGAGAAGAACAGACCACCTCTTGCTCTTGCTCCCAGGACCCAGACAAAATTACAAAGGCTAATTGGAAAAGGAAGGCTGGCCTCCGTTAATATTTTGTTCCTCTTCATCTCCCTCTCTCTCCTCCTCATCATCATCTTTTTGTTTGTTTTAGAAATGGGGTATCGCTGTGTTGCCCAGTCTGGAGTCTAGTGGCACACTCATGGCTCACTGCAGCCTTGAACTCTTGGGCTCAAGCAATCCTCTTACCTTAGCATCCTGAGTATCTGGGACCACAGGTGTGTGTCACCACGCCTGGTTAACTTTTATATTTTTTGTAGAGACAGGGTTTCTCCATGTTGCCCAGGTTGGTTTTGAACTCCTGGGCTCAATCTATCCTCCCACTTCAGCTTTCCAAAGTGCTGGGATTATAGGTGTGAACCACTGCACCCAGTATTCTTTTTTATAATTTGTTTTTTTGAGACAGGGTCTTGCTGTGTTGCCCAGGCTAGAACGCAGTGGCAACCTCCGCCTCCTAGGTTCAAGCGATTCTCCCACCTCAGCCTCCTGAGTATCTGGGACTAGAGGTGCGTGCCACCACACCCAGCTAATATTTTGTATTTTTAGTAGAGATGGGGTTTCGCCATGTTGGCCAGGCTGGTCTCAAACTCCTGACCTCAGGTGGATCTGGCGGCCTCAGCCCCCCAAAGTGCTGGGATGACAGCTGTGAGCCACCGCGCCTGGCTATTGTAGCATTTTCTTACAATGGAACAAGAAAGAAACCACTGCTACATGCAACAACACGTATGAATCTCATGAACATAATGGCGAGACCAAGGAGTAACATTTGAAAGCAGGTACAAAATATGACTCCATGCATGCAAAGTCTTTCACTTTTAATATTTTGAATTTTTTATTTCAATAGCTTTTAACATTTTTATTTCTGAGACTTCAGTGTACCTGTCACCCAAGTAGTGTACATTGTACCTGACTGATTATTTTAGATACTTTATATAGGTGAGATTTTATAGAACTGGCTTATTTCACTTAGCATAACATGCCCCAGTTCAATCACGGTGTTGCAAATGACAGGATCTCCTTATTTTGAAGGCTGAATAATATTCCATTGTGTGTATATATCACATTTTCCTTATCCGTTCACAGGTTAGTGGACATTTCTGTCCTTGCTCTTTTAAATTACTTTCACCATCTAGGCGGGGCACAGCGGCTCAAGCCTGTAATCACAGCACTTTGGGAGGCTGATGCGTTGTTTTTTATCCCTAGCACCCCTCCCCCAACCCATGCATGTAAAATTTAAGAACAGGCAAAACAGGTCAGGTGACCACAGTGACTCACGCCTGTAGTCCCAGCACTTTGGGAGGCCAAGGTGGGTGGATCCCTTGAGCCCAGGAGTTTGACACCAGCCTGGGCAACACAGTGAAACCCCATCTCTATTTAAAAATACAAAAAATTAGCCGGGCATGGTGGTGTGCACCTGTAATCCCAGCTACTCGGGAGACTGAGGCAGGAGAATCATTTGAGACCAGGAAGTCGAGGCTATAGAGAGTTATGATTGTGGCAGTGCACTCCAGCCTGGGTGACAGAGTGAGACCGTGTCAAAAAAAAAAAAAAAAAAAAAAAAAAGCCAGGCAAAACAAGAATACATCTATAGATGGCATAAACGATGAAATTATTATTATTATTATTTGAGACAGAGTCTCACTCTGTATCCCAGGCTGGAGTTCAGTGGCACAATCTCAGCTCACTGCAACCTCCACCTCCTGGGTTCAAGCAATTCTCCTGCCTCAGCCTCCCAAGTAGCTGGGATTACAGGATCCTGCCACCACACCCAGCTAATTTGTTGTATATTTAGTAGAGATGAGGTTTCACTATGTTGGCCAGGCTGGTCTCGAACTCCTGACCTCATGATCCACCCGCCTTGGCTTCCCAAAGTGCTCGGATTGCAGGCATGGGCCACCACACCCAGGCAAATGATGAAATTATTTTATTTTGTTATTTATTTTTTGAAGACAGGGTCTCACTCTGCCACCCAGGCTGGAGTGCAGTGGCGCTATCATGGCTCACTGTAGTCTCCACCTTCCAGGCTCAAGTGCTCCTCCTGGCTCAGCCTCCCGCATAGCTGGGACTGCAAAGCATGCACCACCACACCCAGCTAATTTTTTTTTAAATTTTTTGTATAGACAGGGTCTTGCCATGTTGCCCAGGCTAATAGATGGTGAAACTATTATTATTATTATTATTATTTTGAGATGGAGTCTTGCTCTGTCACCCAGGCTGGAGGGCAGTGGCCTAGTCTTGGCTCACTGCAACCTCCATCTCCTGGGTTCAAGTGATTCTCCTGCCTCAGCTTCCTGAGTAGCTGGGATTACAGGCATGCACCACCACACCTGGCTAATTTTTCTATTTTTAGTAGGGATGGAGTTTTGCCATGTTGGCCAGGCTTTTCTTGAACTCCTGACCTCAGGTGATCCGCCTTGGCCTCCCAAAGTGCTGGGATTACAGGCATGATCCACCATGTCCAGCCTAATTTGTGGTAATTTTTTATAGCATCAGTGGGGAACTCATACAGATACTAAACCAACCAGAAAGCCCCCAGCCCAGTACTAGGTCTCAGCCTTGAACGTGGGGCTGGACTCCAAGTGCATTCACCTGTTCCGAGTTGACTAAGCTCACCTGGTCCTGGAGAGAACGTTATTCCAGCTGGCCAGCTCCCAGCTCCTCCCAGGAAGGCTGAGTCTCAGACCCAAAGAAAAAGAGAAAAAGCCAAGGGCCTTCCCTGCCTCCCTCGTCCCTGCCTTCCCCTCCATGGGGCTGGCTGAATGGGAATCTCATGAACTCCTCAGCCCTTGGCAGGCTTCAGCCCCGTGGGACTCTCCTTTGTGGTCAGAGAGTCATACATTTGCCTTCTGTCGTGCGGCACAGCCAGCAGGTCTGCCCTGTCCTTCTTCTAATTAGGTCTGCAGACCCCAGAGTCTGCCACTCACCTGCTGCTAACCCGGCAGCAGGCAGCCGCCTTCCCGACAGAGGCAGCGATGATGAGCACAGGGGTCAAAGACCTTGACCCTGCCTTCGCCTTCTCCAGACCTTGGCAGCATAGAGGCTGCTGCAGTGCCTGGGCCCGAATGCTGTGTTTCCCCGTCCCCCCATCTCCCAGCCTCTTTCCTCATTAAAATAGCCATCCTTCACGGCATCATGCATCCAGACTCGCCTTGCATTGATCAGCTCTATTAACCTACTTTTCATTCCAAAGCCACACGGCCATTCCCAGCATTTCTGTCCTGTGTAAATCCTCACCCAAAGTACACTACACGTCCTTTGTCTTCCTGTCCGCCTTGGCCTCTCAAAGTGCTGGGATCACAGGCATGAGCCACTGTGCCTGGCCTCTCCTCTCTAATTCTATGAGATTAACTTTTTAGCTGCCACATATGAACAGGATCATGCAACATTTGTCTTTTTTTTCTATTGACACGGGATCTCATTCTGTCACCCTCGCCTGCGGTTTTTTTTGTTTTTGTTTTTGTTTGTTTGTTTGGTTTTCTACTCTTTTTTCCTAACAGAGTTTTTCTCTCTCCAAGGCACATGATCCCACGACCCATGTGATTTGAAAATTCTCTTTGGGGCCGGGCACGGTGGCTTACATCTGTAATCCTGGCACTTTGGGAGGTCAAGGTGGGTGGATCGCTTGAGATCAGGAGTTCAAGACCAGCCTGGCCAACAAGGTGAAATCCCGTCTCTACTAAAAATACAAAAATTAGCTGGGTGTGGTGACGCACGCCTGTAATCCCAGCTACTCGGGAGGCTGAGGCAGGAGAATTGCAGTGATTCCTACTGCACTCCAGCCTGGGGGACACAGCAAGACTCTGTCAAAAAAAGAAAAAAAAAGAAAAAGAAAAAGAAAAAAAGAAAAGTAAGGCACTTAGAGGGTAAGCGGCTTCACTTGGTACTCAGTAGGGGAGTGTGGATTTGAGCCAGGCCATGGGTTCAAACCACATCAACGCCTGCGATACCTGACCGCGTCTCC
Source organism: Cacajao melanocephalus (assembly GCA_963573385.1). NCBI lineage: Eukaryota > Metazoa > Chordata > Mammalia > Primates > Pitheciidae > Cacajao > Cacajao melanocephalus. The sequence goes on along the minus strand of CAUYLG010073980.1, from coordinate 30,857 downwards.
ACGCTGCTGGGAAGGTTAACTGAATCTGCCACTGCCTTCCTGGTGTGCACGTGCTTACCAAGCCATTACAACCTCTGCCTTCTGAGTTCAAGCGATTCTCCTGCCTCAGCCTCCCGTGTAGCTGGGATTACAGGCATGCACCACCACGCCCAGCTAATTTTTGTATTTTTGGTAGAGATAGGGTTGCTCCATGTTGGTCAGACTGGTCTCGAACTCCCAACCCTAAGTGATCTACCTGCCTTGTCCTCCCGAAGTGCTGGAGTTACAGGCATGAGCCACCACGCCTGGACTTGATCAGGGTTAAAAACGTTTTTAACAATCTCTCTCCAATATTTAAAAATAGACTCAAATTCCTCCATACCTGTTATAACCTATTTTTCTCACTTAACCATAAGTAAAGAGTAATTTTTATATCCTCCTTATTTGTTCATCACCTGAAGTTGATGCTTTCTTGTTATTTTCTTTGCCCTTCCCTTTTTACAGATAGATTATGCTATCTGTGTTTGTTTATTTGTTTGTTTGTTTGAGATGGAATCTTCCTCTGTCTCCCAGGCTGGAGTGCAGTAACGCAATCTCTGCTCACTGCAAGCTCTGCCTCCAGGGTTCAAGTGATTCTCCTGCCACAGCCTCCCGAGTAGCTGGGATTACAGGCACCCACCACCACGCCTGGCTAATTTTGTAGACACAGGGTTTCACCATGTTGGCCAGGCTGGTCTCGAGCTCCTGACCTCAAGTGATTCTCTCACCTCGGCCTCCCAAAGTGCTGGGATTACAGGTGTGAGCCACTGCGCCCAGCCTGGTTTAGTGCTTTTCAAACTGGGACCCCCCGCCCCCCCACCCACCGGTGAAGCGTGTCAGGACTGTTTCAGGAGAGGAGGCAAGGCTGAGCGGACAAGATTCTTTGTTCCCTTGGAGTCCCCTGGGAACCACACTTGGTGCTGATGAGTCCTGCTCATTCACTGTTTTGCATGTAGCTGCTGAGCTTTAACTTGGAAAGTAGGTCCCGCCGTTCACTAGGACCTTGAAATGAACACATCCTCCGTGCGGATGCTGTCTGCAGGTATCTGAATATCTGCATCATTCTAGACTCTCAGGGCGGCATGACTGCTTCGTAAGCAGCCAGAAAGCCTTTATCAAGCTCACAAATGATATTTCCTGGCCCCCTGGGGACTGCTCCACACCTTGATAAAGGCAGCGTTTATGAAAAGTAAATGTCTCATAAATAATCAAGTGGATTCTTGAACATGCCAAGGCTTTCTCAGAGTGAGTTTTAGAAGCGTACTTGGTTTCTCCACGCTCTCACCCCTTCCCCATGTGCCCAGTGACTGGCGAACTCACAAGTGGACCAATCCTTGTAGACAAGATAGGTTGAAAGTCGTTCTCCTCTTCGGTCTGCCTCTCAACTCCCAAAGTATTTTATGATTGCCCTAAGGACGTGGGAGTCAGATTTTCTCATGCTGGCGACAGTGATGAGGGTCAGCTCTTTGGTGGCATCCATTCAAATTGAAAATGCACATGTTATTTGACCCAGCAGCTTGATGTCTAGAGGCTTTAGAATCATGAAATAATCACAAAATACAGAATAATATTTATTCCAGGATTGCTTATAATAGCAAAAAAGAAAAAAAGAAAAAAAAGAAAGAAAAGAAAACACAAATCTCCACCTAAAGGAGAGACCTGAAGTAAACAATGGCGGCTGGGTGTGGTGGCTCATGCCTGCAATCTCAGCACTTTGGGAGGTTAAAGTGGGTGGATCACCTGAGGTCAGGAGTTCAAGACCAGCCTGGCCAACATGGTGAAACCCTGGCTCTACTAAAAATACAAAAATTAGCTGGGCGTGGTGGTGGGTGCCTGTAATCCAGCTACTAGGGAGTCTTAGGCAGGGGAATCACTTGAACCAGGGAGGCGGAGGTTGCAGTGAGCTGAGATGGTGCCCCTGTGCTCCAGCCTGGGTGACAGAGTGAGACCCTGCCTCAAAAAAAAAAAAAAATAATAAAAATAAACTATGGTACTCTGTACCATAGACTCTGCAAAATGAGGAAGTCTTCCAGCACCCACAGATGCCAATCTCCAAGATATTAGTGATAAAAGTGAGGTGCTGAACAGGGCAAATGGCATTGTGGTTTGTGTAAAAAAATATTCTATACACAGATGTGCATGTATATGGATAACGATCTCAGAAAGTGCTCACAAGAAATTGGAAACAGCTGTTCCCTCTGGAGAACAAACCAGCATGGCTATGAGACAGGGGAGGAACATGAATTTCTAACAGTTTACTCCTTTGTACCTTTGGAATTTTGTACATGTGCATTCCTCATTTGAATAAATAAGCATCTTTTGTTTTTTGTTTTTTTTAATGTTGTTTTTTTGAGACAGAGTCTTGCTTTGTCGCCAGGTGCCAGGCTGGAGGGCAGTGGCGCGATCTCGGCTCACTGCAACCTCTGCCTCCCGGGTTCAAGCAATGCTCCTGCTTCAGCCTCTCAAGTAGCTGGGACTACAGGTGCGCACCACCATGCCCAGCTAACTTTTGTATTTTTTAGTAGAGACGGGGTTTCACCATGTTGGCCAGGTTGGTCTCGATCTCTTGATCTCGTGATCTGCCCGCCTCGGCCTCCCAAAGTGTTGGGATTACAGGCGTCAGCCACTCCACCCGGACTGTTTTTTTTTTTTTGAGACAGAGTTTCGCTTTTGTTGCCCAGGCTGGAGTGCAGTGGCGCTGTCTCGGCTCACTGCAACCTCCGCTTCCTGGGTTCAAGTGATTCTCCTGCCTCAGCCTCCTGAGTACCTGGGATTATAGGTGCCTGCCATGGTGTCCAGCTAAGTTTTATATTTTTAGTAGAGATGGGGTTTCACCACGTTGGCCAGGTTGGTCTTGAACCTCTGACCTCAGGTGATCTGCCCCCTCGGCCTCCCAAAGTGCTGGGATTAAAGGCTTGAGCCACCGCACTTGGCCAGCATTTTATGTTTTTTGAGACAGGGTCTTGCTCTGTCACCCAGGCTGGAGTGTAGTGGCACAGTCTCAGCTCACTGCAACCTCCACCTCCCAGGTTCAAGCAATTCTCCTGCCTGAGCCTCCCAAGTAGCTGGGACTACAGCATGAGCCACTGTGCCCAGCCAATTTTGGTATTTTTAGTAGAGAGGGGGTTTCACCATGTTGGCTAGCTTGGTCTCAAACTCCTGACCTCAGGTGATCTGCCTACCTCAGCCTCCTAAAGTGCTGGGATTACAGGTGTGAGCCACTGCACCCAGCACAGACTTCACAATTTAAAAGGCTTAATTTTTTGGGTGAAGCTGTCTTTTTTGGGGGTAGGGGGTGGGGGATAAGTTGTTTCCAGGGAAGGCTCTAGTGGCTTACTTTTTTCAGTCTACCAGATGTCCCTATACATGTTTGAGGAGCACTTTGCTTCTTTTTAAGATGTATTTTACTTGGATTTTAATTTTAATCTTTATTTCAGAGACAGGGTCTTGCTCGGCTGCCCAGGCTAGAGTGCAATGGTGCCATCGCAGCTCACTGTAACCTTGAACATCTGTGCTCAAGCAATCCTCCTGCCTCAGCCTCCTGAGTAGCTGGGATGGACTACAGGTGTGCATCACAATGCCCAGCTAATTAAAAACTATTAAAAAGAGGTGGGGTCTCACTCTGTCACCTAAGTTGGAGTACAGTGGCACTGTCATAGCTCCCCGTGGCCTTAAAGTCTGGGGCTGAAACAATCCGCCTGCCTCAGCCTCCTGAGTGGCTGGGGTTACAGGCACGAGCCACCACATCCGGGTCATTTTTATTGTTTGTAGAAACAGGGTTTTGTTCTGTTGCCCAAGCCGATCTTGAACTCCTGACCTCAAGCGATCCTCCTGCCTCGGCCTCCCAAAGCACTGGCATCATTACGGGTCTGAGCCACCGTGCTGGGCCGTCACACTTACTCTTCAAGGAGGGAAGTGAAGTGTCTGAACACCTCAGCCTGGGAATGGCTTGTGTGCAACGTACAGAAAGGCCATGCCAAGCATCAGCACAACAAGCAATGGAATAGAATGATTGCAAACTGCCGAGGAAGGAGAAGGCAAGGTGCGCTTAGGACGAACTGCGGCAGGGTCCGTCCAGCAGAGCTCACTGAACACCTACCCTGTCGTCCGGCCGGTCTCTCCATGGAAACACAATTGCTCTTTGCTATTTTTCCAGAGCGTGCGTCTTGATAAGCACAAGGAGCCCGGGCAGCATCTTTGCGGCTGCTCTGGCCATGTCAGCAGCTGTATTTTTAGAGCACCCAGGGGGCTCAAAGGTCTTTGCTGACTTGAGGAAATAGGTCACTGTATTGAGGCAGATCCTTGCCGCAGGGCTGCGTTGGCCATTGCCACTATTTTATGGGATGGGGAATGTGGGAGACTATGAAGGGCCAGCTGGTTGCCCTTGGACATGCAGTGAGAGGAAGGATTCTGTTTTGCTGAATTTTTTTTTTTTTTGAAACGTTTTCCTCTTGTTGTCCAGGCTGGAGTACAATGTCACCATCTCAGCTCACTGCAACCCCTGCCTCCTGGGTTCAAGCAATTTTCCTGCCTCAGCCTCCCGAGTAGCTGAGATTACAGGTGCACGCCACCATGCCCGGCTAATTTTATATTTTTAGTAGAGACGGGGTTTCTCCATGTTGGTCAGGCTGGTCTTGAACTCCCCATCTCAGGTGATCCACCTACCTCGGCCTCCCAACGTCCTGGGATTACAGGTTGAGCCACAGTGCCTGGCCTGTTTTGCTGGAATTTATAGTTTTTCAAATAAGAGACTGTGAGGCTGGGGTGCAGTGGCTCATACCTGTAATCCCAGTGCTTTGGGAGGCTGAGGCAGGAGGATCACCTGATGCCAGGTGTTCGAGACCAGCCTGGGCAACATAGTGAGACCCTCATCTCTACAAAATATAAAAATATTAGCCAGGCATGGTGGTGTTTGCCTATAATCTCAGCACTTTGGGGGTCCAAGGCGGGTGGATCACAAGATCAAGATATTGAGACCATCATGGCCAACGTGGTAAAACCTCAACTCTACTAAAAATACAAAAATTAGCTGGGCGTGGTGGTGTGCGCCTGTAGTCCCAGCTACTCAGGAGGTTGAGGCAGGAGAATCGCTTGAACTTGGGAGGTAGAGATTGCAGTGAGCCGAGATAGCGCCTCTGCACTCCAGCCTGGTGACAGAGCATGACTCCATCTCAAAAAAAAAAAAAAAAAAAAAATTAGCCAAGCTTGGTAGTGCATGCCTGTAATTTCAGCACTTTGGGAGGCTGAGGCAGGAGGATCGCTTGACCCCAGGAGTTGGAGGATGCTGTGATCTATGATTGCTTCACTGAGCCACAGTCTGGATGACAGAGAAAGACTATCTCAAAAAAAGAAAAAAAAGAAAGAAAGAAAGAGCTGGCAGTAAAGTTGCCCACCCCATCTCACGGCACAGGAGTTTCTTTCTTGGCCCCCACATTCTCTCCAAGTATCCCTTTGCCTGACCAGAGAAAAGCCGTTGGGGTATTTTTTTTTTTTAGATGAAGTCTTGCTTTGTCACCCAGACTGGGGTGCAGTAGGATCTTGGCTCACTGTAACCTCTGCCCCATGGTTCAAGCGATCCTCCCACCTCAGCCTCCTGAGTAGCTGGGACTACAGGCATGCGCCACCATGACTGGCTAATTTTTGCATTTCACCATGTTGGCCAGGCTGGTCTCGAACTCCTGACCTCAGGAGATCCTCCCACCTTGACTTCTCAAAATGCTGGGATCACAGGTGTGAGCCATTGTGACTGGCCTGGGGTGTCTTTATCCTAGACTTTCCCACTTTCTTGTATCCTTGTTGCCTATCCACATGGGTCCCTGCGGCTCTGGCCTCTGCTTAGTCCTGCCACTTCTGATAACTGCTGTGTTCCTCCCTGGAGGTAGAATGACTTAGCAGAAAGAGCACAGCCTTTGGAGTGAGGCACACTAGGTTTGAAACCTAGCTCCCTACTTGCTGTGTGACCCTGGGAAAGTCACTTAACCTCTCTGAGCTTTGAGTTGTCATCTGTAAAATTGGGAACAAGAGTACATAGGGGCTGGGTTCAGTGGCTTATGCCTATAATCCCAGCACTTTGGGAGGCCCAAGCGGGCAGATCACCTGAGGTCAGGAGTTTGAGAACAGCTTGGCCAACATGACAAAACCCCGTCTTTACTAAAAATACAAAAATAAGCCAGGTGAGGTGGCAAGTACCTGTAATCTCAGCTACTCAGGGGGCTGAGGCAGGAGACTCGCTTGAACCTGGGAGGAGGAGGAGGTTGCAGTGGGCTGAAATCACGCCATTGTACTCCAGCCTGGGTGACAGAGCAAGACTCTGTATACAAAAAAAAGTGCACAGGGATTGTGTGGATCCAGTGGGACAGTGTGTACAAATTACCTGGCGCAAGGCACATAGTAGGAGCTTATTGTGGTGATGGTGATGACATTGGCTGCAGGGCGTTGTGCTCAGCCTCTCCCTGTGTCCCTCTGATCTGGATGGGTGGACATCCAGGGAAGTACCCTCACTTGATAGACCTCAAGCCCTCCCTCCTTGCATCCAGATCCTTTAAGCACCTGCCTCCATGTCCTGGCCCTCTGCTGTCTCTCCCTGGCATGATCCTGGTCCTCCGGCCACATCTTAAAACCACGTTGCCTGGTTTCCTTTGGGAAGCAGAGCCTGTCTGGCGCCCTCCATAGACAGAGAAGCTGTGAAGGAGATAAACTCTGAAGAAAGGGTGAGGAGACAGACTCAGGGGCCAATCAAAGTCAAGAAATAAGCTGGGTGTGGTGGCTCACACCTGTAATCCCAGCACTTTGGGAACCCGAGGTGGCAGATGACCTGAGTTCAGGAGTTCGAGACCAGCCTGACCAACATGGGGAAACCATGTCTGTACTAAAAATACAAAAATGACCGGGCATGGTGGCTCATGCCTGTAATCCCAACACTTTGGGAGGCTGAGGCGGGTGGATCATGAGATCAGAAGTTCAAGACCAGCCTGGCCGAGATGGTGAAACCCCATCCTTACTAAAAATACAAAAAAATTAGCTGGACACAGTGGCAGGCACCTGTAATCCCAGCTAGTCAGGAGGCTGAGGCAGGAGAATTGCTTGAACCCGGGTGGCAGAGGTTGCAGTGAGTGAGCCGAGATGGCGCCACTGCACTGCACTCCAACCTGGGTGATAGAGTGAGACTCCATCTCAAAAAAAACAAAAACAAGAAAAACCCCAAAAATTAGCTGGGTGTGGTGGTGGGTGCCTGTAATCCTAGCTACTTGGGAGGCTGAGACAGAAGAATCACTTGAACCCAGGAGGTGGAGGTTGCAGTGGGTCGAGATCATGCCACTGCACTCCAGCCTGGGCGACAGAGCAAGACTTTGTCTCAAAAAAACAAAACAACAAAAAGACTGGGTGTGATGGCTCATGCCTGTAATCCCAGCACTTTGGGAAGCTGAGGTCGGTGGAACGCTTGAGGTCAGAAGTTTGAGACCAACCAGGCCAACATGGTGAAATCCTGTCTCTATTAAAAATACAAAAATTTTCCGGATGTGGTGGCACACGACTATAGTCCCAGCTATTCAGGAGGCTGAGGCATGAGAATCGCTTGAACCTGGAAGGAGGACTTTGCAGTGAGCCGAGATTGCACCACTGCACTCCAGCCTGGGCGACAGACAGAGACTCTGCCTCAAAAAAAAAAAAAAAGAAAGCCAGGAAACACACTCACACACACACGTCCCTGCACCCAGACTCACACCAGAGTCACCCACGCTTACATCCAGCTCACATTCACATAAGAACACACACCTGAAGCAACAGAGAGGTACTCATTCTTGACAAGCTTATCCAAGATTTTACAATCGGAAGATCCAGAATAAGGCTATTTGAATTCCAGCATCAATGTCAGTTTTGTGTCATTCTGCAAAATACTGTTTTGTTGCGAATTGCACAGTGAGAGGCTGTGACAGTGGCTGGGGGCGTCGCCATAGTCAATGCTTAGAGGCTCAGAAGGTTGTAATCTAGCTCTGGGGGTTAAAGGGGAGAAGTGGGACTGAGCTGGGTCTCACAGCCTCTTTAGAATGTATCCTGGCAGGGGGGGACTCAGAACAAGCCGGTCAGGACTGGAGTCAGCTGGTGGACAGACAGGGACCAATCAGAGACTGTTGCTGGGGCAATACGGCTCCATGCAAATTATCCCAGGCTGGGGAGGGGAACCAGCCAGCCTGCCCACCCCTCACTCCTGTTCTCTTGCTCAGCATGTCAAGGGCGCCGGTCTTCCTTTTCTTTTGCTCTCTCTGTCATTCCTGAGTAGATATCACCCTACAGATGTCTGATGTGAAATTGCTTTGACAGTCACAGGACATGGGTCTGTCCCGGGAGCAGGATGAAGCCAGGAAGGCTGATAGAGCAGATTTCTGTGACCATGCATCCCACTGGGGTGAATGCGACATCATCCCATGCTATGTGGGGGACTGATTCAGTCCAGCCTTTTCCAGGATCTTTGCTGGGAGGATGAAGCCTCGGGGCTCAGTGCCAGCCGGCTGGGGGTGAGATTGGGAGCAGCCCATTAGCCGCGAGTGGCCGATCTGCATCTGCACCTGCTGCAGCTGGGCCTGGCGGTCGTGATTCCTAAACTGACGCATGGCTCCGCTTGTGTGGACCAAGCTTGCGACTTCTTTCCACAATAAAACCGTGATGGGAGTTAATAGTGTGCATCGCTTTGCAATTGAACAGGGTTTGTAAAATGTTTATGAGGCGCAACCAAGGGGGCGGAATGGGTGGTCAGAACTTGGCTTCGGGCCACAGGTAACATCTGGGGCGTTCCTAGCCAGGGCGACATCTTAAGAATTTCTGATGTTGTGTATTCAGATCAACTTCTTTCAGAACGATTCCAGGGCAATTCAAGAGGTTGACTTGTTCACTTGGGAAGCCTTTTTTGTTTGTTTGTTTGTTTAGAGACAGAGTCTCGCTCTGTCACTTGGATTGGAGTGCCATGGTGCGATCATAGCTCACTGCAGCCTCAAACTCCTAGGCTGACGTGATCCTTCCACCTCAGCCTTCAGATTGGCTGGGACTACAGGTGTGGCCGATGAAACATTTTCTTTTTTTGTGGAGGCAGGGTTTCACTCTATTGCTCAGGCTGGTCTTAAAGTTCTATGCTCAAATGATCCTTCCATCTTGGCCTCCCAAAGCACTGGGGGATTAAAAATATATATATGTTTTTGAGACTGAGTCTCTCTCTGTCACCCAGGCTGGAGTGCGATGGTGCGATCTCAGCTCACTGCAACCTCCACCTCCTGGATTCAAGCAATTCTCCTGTCTCAGCCTCCTTAGCAGCTGGGATTATGGGCATGCCACCATGCCTGGCTATACTGGTTTATTATGAGGTGTTCCAAAGGATACAAATGAAGAGGTGTGTGAACCCCAAACATTAGAGGTAGGTCTTAGTTAATTTAGAAAGCTTATTTTACCAAGGTTGAGGACGTGCACCTATGACACAGTCTCAGGAGGTCGGGGCACAGTTTGGTTTTATACGTTTTAGGAGGACATGAGACAGCAATCAATATATGTGAGATGTACATTGGTTTGGTCTGGAAAGTTGGTACAACTTGAAGAGAAGGCAGGAAGACTGGCAGGGAGGGGGTTTCCAGGTTACAGATAGGTGAGAGGCAAACGGTTGCATTCCTTAGAGTTTCTGACTAGCCTTTGCAAAGGAGGCAATCGGACATGCATCTATCCCAGTGAGCACTTCGAATAGAACAGGAGGCAGATTTGCCCTGAGCAGTCCCAGCTTGAAGGGGCCCAAGATATTTTCCTTTCACAGGTGCATAGGGCAGAGTACTGAGCAAGGGATTCAGAGGTTCCAATGCCCACCTCGCCAAGTGCAGTGGCCTCCAGGGACCTCCATGTGTTCAGCCTTCTGGAAGCCCCCTGAGCCCAGTCCTTTTGGGTTTTTATAGAATCATTACATAGAGCATAATTAATTAAGTCATTGGCAAAAAGATGATCACTTTAAGGATTCTTTTTTTTTTTTTTTTTTTTTGAGACAGAGTTTCTCTCTTTTTGCCCAGGCTAGAGTGCAATGGCATGATCTCAGCTCATCACAACCTCCGCCTCCCAGGTTCAAGTGATTCTCCTGCCTCAGCCTCCCGAGTAGCTGGGATGACAGGCACATGCCACCACTTGCGGCTAATTCGTATTTTTAGTAGAGATGGGGTTTCTCCATGTTGGTCAGGCTGGTCTTGAACTCCCGACCTCAGGTGATCCGCCTGCTTCGGCCTCCCAAAGTGCTGGGATTGCAGGTGTGAGCCACCGCACCCAGCCTCACTTTAAGGGTTCTAAGGATGTTAGGAGTTGTGTGCCAGGAAAGGGGCCGAAGACTAAATATATATTTCACAAGTTCACACACTCCATTGGTCTAAACTGGTATGGTTTCAAGTGATTTGTAAGCAAGGCTGGGGATGATCAGGATACAGAGGGCACATTTGGTGAACAGAAACTTGTCTGCACAGCAGTTTTCCCCGGGCTTCCCTTGCATTCTGGGAGATGGCAGCATGTGGTTATGACGGGCACTGTCTTCATCAGTACCTTGCTATGGGATGGTGTCCACTGTCTGGCCTCCAGGAGTCAGCCCACCTGTGGAAGGTAGTGACATGCATTCATAAAAAAGCAAGCTAGGCGTGGTGTCTCACACAGTACTCTGGGAGTGTTAGAAGTAGACTTTCAGTGCTGCAAAAGACATAGCACTCGAATATAAATTTTTTCAGCAAGGCAATTTACTTCTATAGAAGGGTACATCTTGCAGATGGAGCAATGGCGAGAGCACACCTGAACAGGGGAGGGGAAGGGGTTCTTATACCTGATGCTGGTAGCTCCTACTGCTGTGTCATTCCCCTACTGGCCAGGGTTGGACTGCACAGTCTAAGCTAATTCTGATTGGCTATTTTAAAGAGATCAGGGGTACGAGCCAGAGTGGTGGGGTGAGCAGTTTTGGTGGGAAAGACAGTTAGGCAACAGGTGACTAAAGGTGACTCAGGGCGGAGCAGGTGACTAGGATGAGTCAGGACTCTAAATGTATGGGTTAGGAGGGTGAAGCATGAGGGGGGTGTGCGGTTCTGGTGAGAGGAACAGGTGCAGGTAACAGATGTGAACTACTGATTAGGGCTGGCAGGAGGGTTGTTTATTGAAACTGGGGGCAAGGAGACCAAGAGAATGAGGAAGTTAAACTTTAGAGTGGAGAACAAAGAACACGGAAACTGAACATACTGGCATATGAAAGAGAAACTTGGAACTCACTATATTTAACAAGAGGCTCAGGCAGAAGGCCTACTTGAGGCCAGGAGTTCGAGACCAGCCTGGGCAGCATAGCAAGATCCTGTATTAAAAAATAAAAAAAATGGGCCAGGCGAGATGGCTCACACCTATAATCCCAGCACTTTGGGAGGCCGAGGTGGGCGGATCACGAGGTCAAGAGATCGAGACCATCCTGGCCAACATGGTGAAACCCCATCTCCACTAAAAATACAAAAATTAGCCGGGCGTGGTGGCATGTGCCTGTGGTCCCAGCTACTCGGGAGGCTGAGGTGGAAGAATCGCTTGAAACCAGGAGGCGGAGTTGCAGTGAGCTGGGATTGCGCCACTGCACTGCAGCCTGGCGACAGAGCAAGACTCCGTCTCGAAAAAAAAATAAAAAAATCAAATAAAAATAAAAAATAAAAAACTTACCCAGGTGTAGTGGTGCATACCTGAAGTCCCAGCTACTTGGGAGCTTGGCTTGGGACCAGGAGTTGGAGAGTGCAGTGAGCCATGATGGCACCAGTGCACTCCGGCCTGGGCGACAGAGTTGAGCGCCTGTCTAAAAGTACCTGGCAGTAAAAAAGTCAGGATATAAGTCTTATACTAAAAAAATCAGAAGAACACAAACTACATAAGTAAACCTGAAAAGTATTATGCTGCTTAAAACAAAATCTTAGACTGGGCACAGTGGCTCTTGCCTGTAATCTTAACACTTTGGGAGGCTGAGGTGGGAGGATTGCTTGAGGCCGGAGTTTGAGACCATACTGAAACCCTAGGTCTAAAAAAAAAAAAAAAAAAAGCCACATGTGCGCCTGTAGTTCCAGCTACTTGGGAGGCTGAGCTGGGAGGATCACTTGAGGCCAGGAGTTGGAGGTTGCAGTGAGCTATGATTGCACCACTGCACTCCAGCATGGGAGACAGATTGAGACTGTCTCTGTTAAAAATAAAAAGCAGGCCCAAGGGTGTCTATTCTCTGGGGAATTACTCTCCTCATACTGCCTCCATAAGGTCCATCCCCCCAAAAAGGAGCAGCTGACCCCAGTACTGTCCCCTGATGGGACATCCAAATCACTCAGGAAAGCTAAAAACAGTCAGCTCTGGGGCTTTGCCTAAAGATTCTGAATGGATGGCTCTGCACCGAGGCTGAGTTTTGAAAAAACCCTTGTGCTCATGATGCAGTCAAGGGAAGGTCTGTGGGCTTCCAAAGTGCTGGAATTATAGGCGTGAGCCACCGCGCCCAGCCAGCGGTCAAATCTTAGAGTTCTGGAATGCTCTCCTTTGACTCCGTGTCTCACATCCAGGTCACGCTGGTGCAAGAGGTGGGCTCCCATGGCCTTGGGCAGCTCTGACCCTGTGGTTTTGCAGGTTACAGAAAACTGCCAAAGACAGTCAGAAGGAAGAAACAGCATGCGGGGATGATGGATCCCTGACTGAGCAAGATCTCCAAGCTTAAGATTAATCCCAAAATTAAGCCTGCTGGCCGTGGTCATGCCTGCAATCCCAGCACATTGGGAAACCAGGGCCGGTGGATCACTTGAGGCCAGGAGTTTGAGACCAGCTTGGCCAACATAGTGAAACCCCGTCTCTACTAAAAATACAAAAATTGGCGTGGCGTGATGGAGCCTGCCTGTAGTCCCAGCTACTCGGGTGGCCGAGGCACAAGAATTGTTTGAACCTGGGAAGTGGGGGTTACAGTGAGCCGAGATTGAGCCACTGCACTCCAGCCTGGGCAACAGAGAGAGACTCTGTCTCAAAAAATATATATAAATAAACAAAATTAAGCCTACAAATATCCCTAATGCTAGCCTTGGTTTTAGCCCTACTCCGATCCCTAACTATCCCTAAGACTAACCCTGCTCATAACCCTAAACCGAGCCTGAATCTTTGCCTTAGCCGTCATTTAATGCTAACCTAGCTCTAGTCTTACCCCTGACCCTATCCCTAAACCAAATCCCAATCCTAAAAACAGCGCTAGCCTCTGTCCCAACCCTACCATAAGCCCTACCCTAGCCCTAAACCTAATGCTACATCTAAGTGCGGTTTGCAAAATGAACGCGGTGAAGCTGATATTAAACGTTCCTCTTTTATTCTGTTGCATTCAGGCCAAATGAGTCTGGAGGAGTTGGGAAAAAAAAAATGGGGCAGGGAGGGAAATCTCAGCTTCCTGCTGCAGAGGCGACTTTCAGCATAAATCATCACCTTCCACGAGAAAGCTAACATGTTTTCTAACAAGAAATCTAAATGGAATCTTTCCTGAGATAAGAGTGCACAGTGCTGTTACCAGCACACACTCTCAAAACAGACACCGGAATTGCAAATGTCAGGGCTGGAAGAGGCTGTCGGGCATCCCTGGAGGGGGTGAGAGACTGGGTACTGGGAAGGAACAGTGAGTTGCCTGAGGTCCCTAAAGGAACTCGAATTCCATTCTGCACCTCCTCCAATAATACCGGCTTCTAAGGTTTATCGAATGGCGTGATCGGGTCAACTATTAGTTTAGGCTGTCTCCAGGGTCTCTCGCTTGTTTTTTTGAGACAGAGTCTCAGACTGGGGTGCAGTGGCATGATCATAGCTCACTGCAGCCTCCAACTCCTGGGCTCAAGTGATCTTCCCACCTCACTCACCTGAGTAGCTGGGACTACAGGCATGCGCCACCATGCCCCAGCTAATTTTATTTTTTTGTAGGGATGGGGTCTCGCTATGTTGCCCAGGCTGGTCTCGAATTCCTGGGCTCAAGCAATCCTTCTGCTTTGGCTTCCCAAAGTGCTGAGATTACAGGCATGAGCCACCAAGCCTGGCCAAAGGGGTGCATTTTGTGCATTTTTTTTTTTTTTCGGAGACAGAATTTTGCTCTGCTGCCCAGGCTGAAGTGCAGTGGCATGATCTCAGCTCACTACAACCTCTGCCTCTTGGATTCAAGTGATTCTCCTGCCTCAGCATCCCAAGTAGCTGGGATTACAGGCATGTGCCACCACACCCAGTTAATTTTGTATTTTTATTAGAGACGGGGCTTCTCCATGTTGGTCAGGCTGGTCTTGAACTCCTGACCTCAGGTGATCCACCTGCCTCATCCTCCCAAAGTGCTGGGGTTACAGGTGTGAGCCACTGCGCCCGACCTATTTATTTATTTTTTTGAGAAGGAGTCTCACTCTGTCGTGCAGCCTGGAGTACAGTGGTGTGACCTTGGCTCACTGCAACCTCTGCCTCCCAGGTTCAAGTGATTCTCCTGCTTCAGCCTCCTGAGTAGCTGAGACTACAGGCACCCGCCAACATGCCTGGCTAATTTTTGTATTTTTAGTAGAGACAGGGTCTCACCCTGTTGACCAGGCTGGTCTTGAACACCTAAACTCAGGTGATCAGCTTGCCTCAGCCTCCCAAAGTGCCAGGATTACAGGTGTGAACCACTGCGCTCAGCCAGGGGTGCATTTTTGAATGGTAAATGTGGGAACACGGCTCTAGCACATAAACTCCAGCAATCATGCGGCTGCCACCAGGTTTGAGGGGACTCTGGTGGCCCCTTTCCACTGGGCAGCTTGCTCCCTCTGCCTTGGAATGTGATGCTGCTTGAAGTGTGTTTGAAATCTTTAGATATAATATTTTATTTCAGCATAAAAATGAATAGCCAGGTCAGGAAAAGAAAAGTGATGGCAAGTGTCACTGTGCAAGAGGAATTTTTTTTTTTAAAGGTGAGAATTCCCAGGTAAACATTTTCACACAGTCAAGGAGAGAGACAGCTTTGGTACAACAATGTACTGGAGAATCAGCCAGGCGCGGTGACTCAAGCCTGTCATCCCAGCACTTGGGAGGCCGAAGCAGGTGGATCACCTGAGGTCAGGGGTTGGAGACCAGCTTGGCCAACATGGCAAAACCCCATCTCTCCTAAAAATACAAAAAATTAACTGGGCATGGTGGTACATGCCTGTAATCTCAACTACTTGAGAGGCTGAGACAGGAGAATTGCTTGAACCCGGGAGACGGAGGTTGCAGTGAGCCGAGACCATGCCATTGCACTTCTGCCTGGGCAAAAGAGTGAGACTGCCTCAAAAAAAAAAAAAATTAGGCATAGTGGGGCGCACCTCTAGTCCCAGCTGCTTGGGAGGCTGAGGTGGGAGGACCACTTGAGCCCAGGTGTTTGTGGCTGCAGTAAGCCATGACCACACCACTGTACTCCAGCCTAGGTGACAGAGCGAGACCCTGTCTCAAAAAGCAAAAACAAAAATCCCCTAGGACTAGAGCTTTAGTGAAATGTCCTCCTGGTCTGTCTCATATCTGAGGAAATCAAGGGTATGAACACTCCCAGGGTGAGGTTAGAGCAGGAGTTTCATAAGTGAAAGAGAGAAAGCTCTCAGCCACAATGAGGGGTCCTGAAAAAGGGCTGCTGTTTCACAGTTGAATACAGAAGCTTTTTAAGAAACCGATGAGGGCTAGGTGTCTCTTGCAAAAGGGACAAATTTCTGGTAGCTCCTCCCCGTCCTGCTAGTGGGCACGCGGGCCCTCAGCTTGGGTCAGCCCATGTTGCTTTGTTCTCCACACTGTGTCGGGGATGGAGTTTTCCATTGCAGGTATGTCTGGGCAAGTCTCCTGTGTAGCCTTTCTTGTTTGTTTGTTTTTTGGAGACGGAGTCTTGCACTGTTGCCCAGGCTAGAGTGCAGTGGCGTGATCTCGGCACACCGCAACCTCCACCTGCCGGGTTCAAGCCGTTCTGCCTCAGCCTCCCGAGTAGCTGGAACTATAGGCGCCCACCACCACACCCGGCTAATTTTTGTATTGCTGGTAGAGACGGGGTTTCACCATGTTGGCTAGGCTGGTCTCAAACTCCTGACCTTGTGATCCGCCACCTCGGCTTCTCAAAGTGCTGGGATTGCAGGCATGAGCCACCACACCTGGTGGGGGAGCAGAGTTTTTAAGGACTACTTCATGGGTGAGGGGAGCCAGTGACCCAGGAGTGCTGATTGGTCAGAGGTAAAATCATAGATAGTCAAAGCTGTCTTCTTGCACTGAGTCAGTTCCTGGGTGGGTGGGTGGGGGGCACAAGATCAGATGAACCAGTTTATAGATTTGGATGATGCCAGCTGATCCACTACATGCAGAGTCTGCAAAATATCTCAAGTGCTGATCTTAGTAGTGATTTAGGGAGGGTGAGAATTTTGTAGCCTCCAGCTGCATGACTCCTGAACCATCATTTCTAATCTTGTGGCTAATGTTAGTCCTACTGTAGTCGGAAAGGCGGCAAAACAAACCTCTCGAACGCTGAACTGGGAAGGAAGAGGTGATTTATTCGGCCGGGAGCAGCGGCGGCTTAGATGCCTAACAACCGAGCTCCCCAGCAAAGAAAATCCTTGCCCTTTTACAGGCTTACAACTCTAGAAATTACATGTGAAAGCGTCTTGATCCATGAAGTAGGCGTGGGGTACGTGACTTAGGTGGGGATTTGGTCATGTTTAAGCAAAAACAATGCCTTCTAGAAAGATTCCTCCATATCATGCCTGCGATCTATAGGAGCGTGATTAGGGGTGGCGCCCGGGTCTGCCAGCCTTTACTTCTCCTATTGAAATGCAGTGTAGAAGTCTAGGGGGAAGCGCTCTTAGAAGCTTAAGAGGATTAAGGGTCTCGTTCCTCACTGCAAAGGCAATCTAGTCACAAGAAGGAGGTCTGCTTTGGGAAAGGGCTGTTATTGCTTTTGTTTAAACTATGAACTAAGTTTCTCCCAAAGTTAGTTCAACCTATGCCCAGGAATGAGCAAGGACAGCTTGGAGGTTAGAAGCAAGATGGAGTTGGTGGACTTACATCTCTTTCACTGTCTCAGTCATAATGTTGCAAAGATGGTTTCAGTTCCTGGGAAGGAAAGGGCTTGTCCCTGATGCTGGGCTGGAGTAGGAGAGGTTGGGAATGGGAGTGAGACTCCCCCCATGCCCTACTGTTCAGTTCAGTTCATCAAATGTTTATTGGGCACCTGTCATGCGCCAAGCCCCATGCTAAGCTCTGACACTCATGGCAAAGTGCTTCCCCTTGTGGCTTCACTCTGCCCATTCCACTTGCCTTCTGTGAAGGCCCCAGCTCTTCTCTGTCCCCTGTGGGTCCTTCCTTGGTCCTGGGGTCCTTGATTGGACCCTCACTAAGGTATATCTCCCATCAACCTCTTCCTCTCTTAGCTGCAGAACTTGGTACAAAGTAGTTGCTCAGTAAAAGTTCTCAGGCTTGAATTAAATGGCATGAACTAGGATCTGGTAGATGTTCACCTAGGAGACTGAGGCTGGGGTATTGGAAGGAAAGCTGTTGCCACAATCTACGGGAAAAGTAATGAAACATGTCTCAGTAGACGGAACAAGGCATTTAATAAAATTCCGTAGGATGCTCCCCAGGCCTAACTTATTTATTATACAAACAAATCGTAGTGATAATAAGAGAAATAAAGACTGCCTGTAATTCTACCCCCCAAATGCAGAAGCTGTCCTCATTTTATTCCATCTTTCTTTCCTGTTCTTGTTCACGGCAAAGTTTTTACATTATTATATCTTTTTTTTTTTGCAATGGAGTCTTGCTTTGTCACCCAGGCTGAAGGGCAGTGGTGCGATCTTGGCTCACTGCCTCCTAGGTTCAAGCGATTCTCCTTCCTCAGCCTCCTAAGTAGCTGGGATTACAGGCATGCGCCACCATGCCCGGCTAATTTTTTGTATTTTTAGTAGAGACAGGATTTCTCCATGTTGGTCAGGCTGGTCTTGAACTCCCGACCTCAGGTGATCCGCCTGCCTTGGCCTCCTAAAGGGCTGGGATTACAGGTGTGAGCCACTGCACCTAGCCTTACATTATTATATCAACATTTTCTTTGGTGCCCAAAAGAATCAGGAGTGGTTTTTTTTTTTTTTTTGGATTGATCCATTATCTTTGTAATTATCGCCCCTAATGGCTATGATTCTCCACGGGTATGGTTGTAGTAAGGTCTTTTAGGCCAACCGACGACCCCATGGACGCCATGTTAACCTCTGTCACCTGCACGGACACTCCAGATAAGTTCCTGGAAAATCTAAAGTAACTGGAAGACCATGAAAAGGGGACGAAATGATCAACCCCCGTGGTGCCCACTTAACTTTGAGACATTCTCTGTGGTTCCTTATTCCGGCCTCAATTGACGACCCCTTCCAGCTAGCAAAAAACCGCCCTAAAGTTACTTCTGTAACTTTCCACCGTTTACCCCAAACCTATAAAACCAACTCCTCTCCCTCCGCCCTCTGCCGACGCCGTTTTCGGCCTCAGCCCGCCTGCACCTGGGTGAATAAACAGCCATGTTGCTCACACAAAGTAGTTGCTTAGTAAAAGTTCTCAGGCTTGAATTAAACGGAATGAGCTAGGATCTGGTAGATGGGTCTGGTAGACCCCCCTATTTGGGAGGGGTCTCTTCATTCAGCACACGCGTTTTGACAGTTGTATTATCATTGACTTAAATTTTTCTTATTGTTGGCAGTATGGGCTGTTCCCATGTCTTCCTTTTGATCAAAATAGTAAAATTGTCTTTTATGTTCAGTCACAACACAGTCGTATACATACATTTTGTTCAATATTTCCTAAAGCTTGCATGATAAATGTACTTCATTATTACGGGGGGTTACAGGGTAGAAATGAAAAAACCATAAGGTGATAAAGGAAGGATCGGGACACAGCCAGAATTTGGGTCCCTTCTTTTTTTTTTGAAATGAAGCTGTCTACTCTTGTCAGAGGCATTCGAACCAGAGTGACTCCATCTTGGATAGGGGCTGGGTGAAATAAGGCTGAGACCTGCTGGGCTGCTTTTCCAGGAGGTCAAGGCATTCTTAGTCATAGGATGAGCTAGGAGGTCAGCATGAGATACAGATCACAAACGCCTTGCTGATAAAAAAAACAGAATGTGGTAAAGAAGCCGGCCAAACCCATCAAAACCAAGATGGTGATGAAAGTGACCCCTGGTCCTCCTCACTGCTCCTTATATGCTAATTACTGATGCAGGAGCTAGAAAGAAAATATTTAGGCAGATAATGAGGGTAAGAGAGTTTTCAGTAAGGTTGACTTGTAATAAAAAGCAACCCCCAAATCATTTCTTTTCTAACAGAAAGCAGCCTGAAAAATCAAGCTGCAAGCATAGATAAGCAAGCTAAAAGCTTGCATAGGTAAATGCCGGCAGCTGTGCGAATAGAAAAGGGATACTCGGAAGCCAGGTATATTCAACATGGAGGTTTCTTCTTCCCTTTTCTTTGTTGCCATATGTGCAGTAAAAAAGCAGGCAGGCAACATGGCTCTGGCCAGGTAGAGACTCCATCTGCATAATAAAAGATGAGGGTGGGGCCGGGCACGGTGGCTCAGGCCTGTAATCCCAGCACTTTGGGAGGCTGAGGCAAGTGGATCACCTGAGGTCAGGAGTTTGAGACCATCCTGGCCAACATGGTGAAACCCCATCTCTACTAAAAATACAAAAATTAGCTGGGTGGTAGCAGCTCGAGCCTGTAATCCCAGCCACTCGGTAGGCTGAGACAGGAGAATGCTTGAGCTTGGGAGGCAGAGGTTGTAGTGAGCTGAGATTGCGGCACTGCACTCCAGTCTGGGCAACAGAGTGAGACCCTGTCTAAAAAAAAAGAAAAGAAAAGATTAGAATGGGATGGCAGGCTTCTTTGCTCACTAGGCAAAAACAGCACACCTGCTCCGACCAATCTCTCGGGCCCTTTGTAAATCAGACACCACCTCCTCAAGCTTGTCTATAAAACCCTGTGCATTTCAGCACAAGACCAGAAGACCCGCTTAAAAGCCCCCTTCCTGCAGGAGAAAGAGGTTTTCTCTTTGCTTTGCCTATTAAACCTCCACACTTTTTTTTTTTTTGAGACAGAGTTTCACTCTTGTTGCCCAGGCTGGAGTGCAGTGGCGTGATCTTAACTCACCGCAACCTCCACCTCCCGGGTTCAAGTGATTCTCCTGCCTCAGCCTCCTGAGTAGCTGGGATGACAGGCATGCACCACCATGCCCAGCTAATTTTGTATTTTTAGTAGAGAGGGGGTTTCACCATGTTGGTCAGGCTGGTCTCGAACTCCTGACCTCAGGTGATCTGTCCGCCTCGGCCTCCCAAAGTGCTGGGATTACAGGCAGGAGCTGCTGCGCCCAGCCAAAACTCCATGCTTAACCTCACTCCTTGTGTGTGTCTGTGTCCTCAATCTCCCCAGGTGCAGGGCGACAAACCTCTGGTATTACCCCAAACGATGCTGCTTCATTATAATGCATTAGCATGCTAAGAGACACTCCCGACGGCCATGAGAGTTTATAGATGCCGTGGCAATGTCCAGAAGTCACTCTATATTGTCTAAAAACTGGGAGGGACTCTCAGTTTCAATAATTGCCCACCCCTTTCCTAGACAACTCATGAATAGTCCACCTCTTGTTTAGCATTTAATTAAGAAATAGCTAAGTATTATCAATTGAGCACCCCAACCTGTTGCTCTGCAAATGGAGTAGGCATTCTTTATTCCTTTACTTTCATAATAAACTTGCTTTCACATTACTGTATAGACTCACCCTGAATTCTTTCTTGCGTGAGGTTCTGAGAAT
Organism: Cacajao melanocephalus; assembly: GCA_963573385.1. Lineage (NCBI taxonomy): Eukaryota > Metazoa > Chordata > Mammalia > Primates > Pitheciidae > Cacajao > Cacajao melanocephalus. The sequence goes on along the minus strand of CAUYLG010073980.1, from coordinate 10,013 downwards.
CCTCTCTTGGGGTCTGGATGGGGACCCATTTCTGGTAACACTCTTTGCGCTATACTATATTGCTTTCCAGATTTTACAAATAAAACTGCAGTGGGCTGGGCACTGTGGTTCATGCCTATAATCCCGGCACTTTGGGAGGCTGAGGTAGGTGAATCACCTGAGGTCAGGAGTTCGAGACCAGCCTGGCCTGCATGGTGAAACCACTGTCTCTGCTAAAAATACAAAAATTAGGCCAGATGTGGTGGCTTACATCTGTAATCTCAGCATTCTGGGAGGTTGAGGTGGGCAGATCGCTTGAGGTCAATGAGTGTAAGGTCTTTTAGGCTGACTGATGGCCCGGTGGACGCCATGTTAACCTCTGTGACCTGCAGGGACACTCCAGATGAGTTCCTGGAAAATCTGAAGTCACTGGAAGACCATGGAAAGGGGAAGAAATGATCAACCCCTTTGGCGCCCACTTAACTTTAAGACATTCTCTATTGCTCCTTATTCCTGCCCCAATTGATAAGGCAATTGGACTTGGTAACCAACCTTGATCAATCTCGTGATTCCAGACCCTACGACCCCTCCCAGCTTGCAAACCTACAACCCCCCTCCCAGCTTGCAAAAAACTGCCCTAAACCATAATTTCTGTACCTTTCCACTGCCAACCCCAAACCTATAAAACCAACTCCTATCCCACCGCCCTTCACTGACTCTCTTTTTGGACTCAGCCCACCCGCACCCAGGTGAATAAACAGCCATGTTGCTCACACAAAGCCTGTTGTGGTGGTGGTGGGGTCTCTTCATTCAGCACGTGCGTTTTAACAGTCAGAAGTTCCAGACCAGCCTGGCCACATGGTGAAACTCCATCTCTACTAAAAATACAAAATTGGCTCATGCCTGTAGTCCCATCTACTCAGGAGGCCGAGGCAGGAGACTTTCTTGAACCTGGGAGGCGGAGGTTGTCGTGAACTGAGGCCGTGCCGCTGTACTCCAGCCTGGGCGACAGAGCGAGATGATGTCTCAAACAAACAAACAAAAACCCTGCAGCTAGTATTTTAAAATAACTTTCTTTCCTCTTTAGAATCATTTCCTTCAGTCACGTTCCTAGATGTGAAATTATTGGGTCAAAGAGCGTGAGCATTATTAAGTCTCTCGGTGTGCATTGGCAAAATGTTTTGCAGAGGGCGTGTTTCCAGCAGTCCTGGTGTATACTGTTTCAGTGAGAGTCTTTATTTTTTTCCCACTGCAAGCTCACCAACAACAAACATGAGAAAAAGGTTTTCGAGCCCATTTACAATGGATAAATGATTTCTTATTGTATTTCTAATTTGCATTTCTTTGATTACTGTGAGGTTGAACCATTTAAAAATAAGCATTTCCTTTTGTGTGAATTGTTTCTTCTTCTTCTTTTTTTTTTTTTTTTTGAGACAGAGTCTCGCTCTATTGCCAGGCTGGAGTGCGGTGGCGTGATCCTGGCTCACTGTAACTTCCGTTTTCCAGTTTCAAGCAATTCTCCTGCCTCAGCCTCCCGAGTCGCTGGGACCACAGGCGCGCACCACCATGCCCTGCTATTTTTTGTACTTTTAGTAGAGACGAGGTTTCACCATTTTGGCCAGGATGGTCTCGATCTCTTGACCTTGTGATCCACCCACCTCGGCCTCCCAAAGTGCTGGGATTACAGGCGTGAGCCACCACGCCCGGCCGAATTGTTTCTTCTTTTGAGGAATGGTTCACTTGAATTCTTTGGCTCCCCTCTCCACCCGAGACATATATTAGACTTTCCAAAGACTTGGAAATGAACACTTTATCGGTCGTATTTAAAACAATTATTTACTCCGGTAATTTCCTTTTCATTTTAATTGTAGTACTTTTCGGCCTTTTATGTGTTTTCAACTGAAGATCTTCTCATTTGTGACTGCTTCAAAGCTTGGAAAGTAATAACGTCATCAAAGAAATGATAATTAAGCATTTTATTTTTTCCTTTTATTATATGATATTTTTGTATTGAGTTCTTTTATCAACATGGGAAAAAATGGCAGTATTTATGGTGGTCACACACACATGGAATGTGTGAAAAGACCACAAATTAGATTGGGCACAATGGCTCATACTTGTAATCCGAACACTTTGGGAGGCCAAGGTGGGAGGATTGCTGAAAACCAGGAGTTTGAGTCCAGCTTGGGCAACATAGTGAGACCCCATCTCTACAAAAAATACAAAAATTAGCTGGGCATAGTGGTGTGTGCCTGTAGTCCCAGCTACTCGGGAGGCTGAGGCAGGAGGGTTGCTTGAGCTTAGGAGTTCAAGGCTGCAGTGAGCTATGACTGCACCACTGTACTCCAGCCTGGGCAACAGAGTGGGACAATATCTCCACACACACACCCCCCCCCCCCCCAGAAACTGTGAATGAATGGAGGAAAATGCCATGTTTTTGGTTGGGAAAATGCAGACTAAGAATTGTAATATTTCTGGCTGGGTGTGGTGGCTCATGCCTGTAATCCCAGCACTTTGGGAGGTCAAGGTGGGAGGATCACTTGTGGTCAGGAGTTCGAGATCAGCCTGGCCAATATGGTAAAACCCTGTCTCTACTAAAAATACAAAAATTAGCCAGGCTTGGTGGCACGCATCTGTAATCCCAGCTACTGGGAAGGCTGAGGCAGGAGAATCACTTAAATCTGGGAGGCGGAGGTTGCAGTGAGCTGAGATCACACCATTGCACTCTGTCTCAAGACTTTGTCTCAGAAAAAAAAAAAAGACCCCCCAATGCATTCACAACTGTGCCTACACAGGTTAAAGCCCTGGCAGGTGGTTTTAATTTCTGATGTTTTTTAGGGGCAGATGGAGCTGAGGGGTTCATGAAACTTGTGTTATTCTTTTTTTTTTTTTTGAGATGAAGTTTCACTCTTGTTGCCCAGGCTGTAATGCAATGGTGCGATCTTGGCTCACCACAACCTCCACCTCCCGGGTTCAAGTGAGTCTCCTGCCTCAGCCTCCTAAGTAGCTGGAATTATAGGCATGTGCCGCCACACTCTGCTAATTTTGTATTTTTAGTAGAGATGGGGTTTCTCTGTGTTGGTCATGCTGGTCTTGAACTCCCAACCTCAGGTGATCCGCCCACCTTGGTCTCCCAAAGTGCTGGGATTACAGGCATGAGCCACTGCGCCCGGCCTGAAACTTGTGTTATTCTAAAAACTGACACTGGTGGACAAACCCAGCAGTTGCTGAGGAGACCTAATTTTACACAACTTTATTGTCTTTTCCCCCAAATTTTTTTATTGTCATAAAATACATGTAACATAAAATTTACTATCTTAACCATTTTAAATGTAGACCTCAGTGGTATTAAATGCATTTCATAATGCTGTGCAAACATCCTCACCATCTGTCTCCAGAATGCTTTCCATCTCGTAAAACCAAAACTCTGTCCCCATTAAACACTTGACTCCTGGTTCCTCCCTTCCCTCAACCCCTGGCAACCACACTACTTACTCTCCGTCTTTACAAATTGCATGCCTCTAACTACCCCCTCTAAGTGGAATTATGCAGTCTTTGTCTTTTTGTATACCTTTATTCTTTCAACAAAGAATAATAGATGATAATCCATCTCAGTGGGTTTTATTATGGTAACTTTTTAAGAGGTTTTTTTCTCCATAGAAATAAATACACACATTTAAAAATGAGACTGGCCAGGAACAACGGCTCATGCCCATAATCCCAGCACTTTAGGAGGTCGAAGTGGGAGGATCTTTTGAGGCCAGGAGTTTGAGACTAGCCCCGATAACATAGCGAGGTCCTGACTCCACAAAAAATACTATAAGAATGAGCTGGGCATGGTGATGCGTGCCTGTGGTCCCAGCTCCTCGGGAGGCTGAGGTGGGAGGATCATTTGAGACCAGTAGTTCAAGGCTGCAGTGAGCTATGATTGCACCATGGCACTCTGGCCTGGGCAATCGAGTGATCCTGTCTCTAAACATAAATAAATAAATATTTTAAAGAAACTGTCCTGATTTGAGTTTTACAAACCGTTGTCGCAGTAACAGAGGAGGAGAAGGTGTATGGGAAGGGAACATCTGGCCACAGACCTTTGGCTGCAGATATCACCTCTGGGAGTTAAGGGGGGGTCAGGAGGGATGAGGCAGAGTGATTGATGGATCCATTGAAGTGAAGTAACTCGAGGAAAACCAAAAAACCATATGTTCTCACTTATAAATGGGAGCTAAGGCTGGGTAAGGTGGCTCATGTCTGTAATACCAGCACTTTGAGTTGCTGAGGCGGGTGGATGACTTGAGGTCAGGAGTTCGAGACTAGCCTGGCCAACTTGGTCAAACCCTGTCTCTACTAAAAATATACAAAAATTAGCCAGATGTGGTGGTGCATGCCTGTAATCCCAGCTACTCAGGAGGGTGAGGCAGGATAATCGCTTGAACCTGAAAGGAAGGAGTTGCAGTGAGCTGAGAATGTGCCACTGCACTGCAGCCTGGGCAACAGAGTGAGACTCCATCTAAAAAAAAAAAAAGCTACAGGTATGCAAAGGCATACAGAATAGTATCACAGACTTTAGAGACTCAGAAGGGGGAAGGGTGGAAGGGGAGTTAGGGATAAAAAACTGCCTCTCCACCTAGTGCAATGGCTCACGCCTGTAACCTCAGCACTTTGGGAAGCCAAAGAGGGCAGATCACCTGAGGTCGGGAGTTTGAGACCAGCCTGACCAATATGATGAAACCCCATCTCCATTAAAAATACAAAAATTAGCTGGGCGTAGTGGCATGTGCCTGTAATCCTAGCTACTTGGGAGGCTGAGACAGGAGAATTGCTTGAACCTGGGAGGCGGAGGTTATAGTGAGCCAAGATCGTGCCATTGCACTCCAGCCTGGGCAACAAGAGTGAAACTCCTTTTCAAAAAGAAAAACAACAACAATAACAAAAAAATACTGCCTCTCAAGTATGAGGTGTACTACTTGGATGATGGGTGCACTAAAAGCTCAGAATTCATCCATGTAACAAAAAAAAATCTGTATCCCCCAAAATATTGAAATGAATTAAAAAAAAAAGATTGTTTGAGAGAGCAGCATTCAAAGAGGGAGAATGTAGGAGGAATGCCTTCTGGGCAGATTGGGACCTCCATCTGTATGTTTCTGTTTGCTATCCCATCCTGGGAAGTGACTGGTGCGTGTTCTCCAGCTTTGGAGACTGTTTAGACATGGCTGGATAGAGCCTGGCTTGCTGAGGTGCGATGGGATGTGGGGTTCAACTTTCTGAGGACTCTGTGATCTAATACAGCCATGGGAGACTTATCTACTTGTTCAAGGTCGGAGACTCTTCTCATCAACACAGGAGACAGGCAGGGGCTGCCCTCAGCATTTCATTCATTCCAAACACGTCACAGAGCACCATTCACTCTTCCCTGCAACGTTGAGAGATGGGCTGCTATGGACTGAATGTGTCCCTGGCAGAATTCATATGTTGCCTAAATCCCTGAAGCGATGCTATTTGGAGGTGGGGCATTGGGGAGGTTATTAGGTCACGAGGAGGAAGCCCTACAAATAGGATTAGTGCCATTAGTGACCTCGTAAGGAAGGACACAAGAGAGATAGAAGGAGGGCATTGCTCTCTACTTTCTCAATGAGAAGGCTGCCATCTAAAACTCCCGGAATGGTCTCTCACCAGACACAGGGCTTGCAAGTACCTTGATCTTGGACTTCCCAGCCTCCAGAACTGTGAGAAATAGATATTTTAGCTGGGCATGGTGGCGCATGCCTGTAATCTCAGCACTTTGGTTGGCCAAAGTGGGAGGATTACTTGAGGCCAAGATTCTGGACCAGACTGGCAACATAATGAGACCCCTTCTATATAAAAAAATTTAAAAAATTAGCTAGGTGCAGTGGCATGCGCCTACAGCCCCAGCTCCTGAGGAGGCTGAGGCAGGGGGATCACTTGAGCCCAGGAGTTCAAGGCTCCAATGAGCTATGATTGCACCACTGCACTCCATCCTGGGCAGAGCAAGACCCTGTCTCTTACAAAATTTTAAAAAGGAGAGACGCAAGGGAGATGGAAGGAGATGATTCCTCTCCGCTGTCCCCCATGTAAAGGCACAATGGGAAGGTCGCAGTGGTAAACCAGGCAGTGAGCCTTCACCAGACACAAGATTTGCTGGTACCTTGATCTTGGACTTCCCAGACTTCAGAGCCACGAGAAGTCAATGTTTCTTGGTAAATCACCCAGTCTGTGGTATGTGTTAGAGCAGCCAGGGCTGACTAAGACATGGGGGCAATCAGGCTCCACAGCATCCTTCGCTCCCCTTGCCTACCCCTCGATCATCGAGGGGAGCCCACCTGGCTAGGCAGGCGCTAGGTGTACAACTCTTGCTGATCTCTCCATTTTATTTATTTATTTATTTTGAGACGGAGTTTTGCTCTTGTTGCCCAGGCTGGAGTGCAATGGCGTGATCTCGTCTCACCACAACCTCTGCCTCCTGGGTTCAAGTGACTCTCCTGCGTCAGCCTACCGAGTAGCTGGGATTACAGGCATATGCCACCATGCCTGGCTTATTTTGTGTTATTAGTAGAGACGGGGTTTCACCATATTGGCCAGGCTGGTCTTGAACTCCCGACCTCAGGTGATCTGCCTGCATCAGCCTCCCAAAGTGCTGGTATTCCAGGCATGAGCCACCGCGTCTGGCCCTTTATTTATTTGTTTGTTATTATTTTTAAATTTTTCAGAGAGAGGATCTTGCTCTGTTGCCCAGGCTAGAGTTCAGTGGTGTGATCACAAGTCACGGCAGCCATAGACCAAACGATCTTTTGCCTCAGCCTCCTAAGTAGCTGGGACTACAGGCATGCACTGTCATGCCTGGCTAATTAAAAAACTTTTTTTTTAAAAATAGAGATGGGGTCTCACGACGCTGTCCAGGCTGATTTTGAACTCTGGACCTCAAGCCATCTTCTCGTCTCAGCCTCCCAAAATGTTGAGATTACAGCCACGAGCCACTGTGCCTGACCTTCCTTCGTTTTTTAATCGAGGCAACCATCAAGAAGACTCAGAGAGGGCCAGGAGTGAGCTGCGGTCACCCTTGGAGGCCAGACTTGCCCTCATTTTGTCAGAGCAATTACAAGCGGTTAGATTCACATCTTACCATGTTTTATTAACACTTGACAAGAAATGGGGCATTGGCTGTGTTTGAGCAACTGCACCCTGCTGGCGTGTGACTCAGGGAGATGGGCGGGTGCCTTTTCCTCCCTGACCTCCTTATGTTCTTGCTGTTCATACTTTGACCAGTAGGTGGCACTGGCTCACTATTAATAACCCGGAGCTGCCCGGCACCCCCAGAAGGCCAGCTGTCCGGGTGCAGAGAGGCCTTGGCATCAGCAAACCCAGTCTATTTATGCCCTTTTAAGCTTTGGAATCCTTCCTTCTGATAAGATCCTTTCCCCCCACTTAAAAAAATGAAGCAGAAGTCACATACTACAGAATCCACCCTTTAAATGTGTACCGTGATTTGTAGGATATTCACAAGACCGTGCAGCCATCACCACTAATTTTTATTTTTTAAGACGGAGTCCCACTCTGTCAACCAGGCTGGAGTGCGGTGGCAGTGACCTCGGCTCACTGCAACCTCTGCCTCCTGGGTTCAAGGGATTCTCCTGCCTCAGCTTCCTGAGTATCTGGGACTACAGGCAGGCACCACAATGCCTGGCTAATTTTTGTATTTTTGGTCGATATTGGGTTTCACCAAGTTGGCCAGGCTGGTCTCAAACTCCTGACCTCAGGTGATCTGCCTGCCTCAGCTTCCCAAAGTGCTGGGATTACAGGTGTGAGCCACCGCGTCCAGTCTGTCACCACGATCTAATTCCAGAATATTTTCATTCTGATGAGGTCTCACAGGCAGGAGTAAGGGGGATTCTTCCTGGCTTTGGCTGGGGGAAAAAAGCTATTAGGTTGCAGGCCGGGCTCAGTGGCTCACACCTGTAATCACAGCACTCTGGGAGGCTGAGGTAGGTGGATCACTTGAAGTCAGGAGTGTTCCAGACCAGCCTGGCCAACATGGTGAAACCCTGTCTCTACTAAAAATACAGAAATTAGCTGGGCGTGGTGGCACACACCTGTGATCCCACCTGCTTGGGAGGCTGAGGCAGGAGAATCTCTTGAACCTGGGAGGCACAGGTTACAGTGAGCTGAGATCTCACCATTGCACTCAAGCTGGCAGTTCTGGTCCCTCCCACCTCGCCACATGGAGCTAAACAGCGCTGGCTCCTGATCCCTCCCCAGGCCTACAGCATCCAGTGATGAAGGGGACATAGCCGATTGCAAGGTGAACAGCTTCTTCCAGCCTCCCCCTCCTTGCTGTTTCCTTTCTCTGTCCCCAGAGCAAGTGAGAGAGCTGGGAAGAATCACTGGAGGATACCTGGGGGGTTCTTCTGGCTGGGGGATTCACTTCCTGCCTTTGTGCATGCTATGTTATTGAGTCAGCACATGACCTCTGGCCTTTTTTTTTTTTTTTTTTTTTTAAAGAGATAGGGTCTTGCTCTGTCACCCAGGCTGGAGTGCAGTAGTGCAATCATAGCTCATGCAACTTCGACCTCCTTGACTCAAGCAATCCTCCTGCTTCAGCTGCCCAAGTAGCTGGGACTACAGGAATGCGCCACCATGCCTGGCTAAGTTTAAACTTTTTTTTTTTTTTTTAGAGATGAGGTCTGCTGCCCAGACTGGTCTTGAATTCCTTGCCTCAGGTGATCCTCATTCTCTGGCCTTCCAAAGTGCTGAGATTCAGGTGTGAGCCACCATGCCCAGCCAATGGGCTTGTTGAGAGGGTTTGACGTCATCGTGGTCTGTTTCAGGCCTGGAGAGCTCTGCGGGTGTAAGCCTGGCTGCGGACACCCCTCTCTCCTCCACTCCTTCAGTCTCATCCAGTTCCTTGCAGTCCCAGGAGGAGACTTCAGAGTTTCTGTGGCTACGTGGAGAGGAGCATTGAAGGGAGACGAGAAACCGGATAAACCAGGACTTACCCCGAGGTTGGCCAGGTGAGTGAATGGCCACAGCATTTATTGGTCAGGAAAGGATTAACATAGATTGATGGCTGCCCCTCTCGCAGGGGACCCCCAAGAATGGAGGAGTCAATTGCAAAGTTTTATACCACCCCAAGAAAACCATACACACCAGGGGTGGGCACCACCACACCTGGCTATGTTTTATATTTTTTGTTGAGACAGGGTTTTGCCGTGTTGCTCAGGCTGGTCTCGAACTCCTGGCCTCAAGTGATCTTCCCTCCTTGGCCTCCCAAAGTGCAGGGATGACAGGTGTGAGCCACCGTGCCCGGCCCCAATACCAGTTCTAAGAGGACGTGGCTATCTTCTTCACGGATGTGTTTCAGGCACAAAACATGAGCCTGGATCCCACAGAGGCTCAAGGAATGTGTGTACAATGAGCATGTGGAATGTTAATAAAATGCATGAAAGTTTGTAAAATAGAAATGTTTATAAAATGCATGTATGAATGAGCTTCTGATTGGGTTGACTCTCATCATGGGCCAGGTGTAGCTGTGTCCTGGGAATGGTGTGTGTCTTATGAGGGACCTGTGAAGACTCAACCACGTTCCCATTCCCACACATTGGGGAGGAGGAGATTAACACAGACAGGCGAAGATTTAGATGGTATTAGCCTGGAGTGGTGACTCATGCCCATAGTCCCAGCACTTTGGGAGGCTGAGGCGGGCAGATCACGAGGTCAGGAGTTCGAGACCAGCCTGGCCAACATAGTGAAACCCCATCTCTACTAAAAATACAAAAAATTAGCCAGGTGTGGTGGTGTGTGCCTGTACTCCCAGGTACTTGGGAGGCTGAGACAGGAGAATCGCTTGAACCCGAAAGGTGGAGGATGCAATGAGCTGAGATCACGCCATTGCACTCCAGCCTGCTGGGTGACACTGTGAGACTCCATCTCAAAAAAAAAAAAAAAAAAAAAAGAACAGAGAGAAAACTATTGACCTAGATTCTCTCAGGCTTGGAACTAGATATGGCCCTTTTCTGTACCTG
>CAUYLG010073978.1:0-29293 GCA_963573385.1 Cacajao melanocephalus | reverse complement strand
AGAATCACCTGAGGCCGGGAGTTCATAAGCAGCCTGGGCAACATTGTGAGAAAGAGAACAGGAAGGAAGGAAGGATGGAAGGAAGGAAGGAAGGAGGGAGGGAAGAAGGGAGGGAGGGTGGGAGGAAAAGAGGGAAGGAAGGGAAGGGAAAGGAAAGGAAAGGGAAAAGGGGAAAGGGGAGAGGTGAAAGGGGAGAGGTGAAAGGGAAGAGGGGAGAGGGGAGAAGGGAGAGGGGAGAGGAGAAAGGGGAGAGGGGAGAGGGGAAAGGGGAAAGGGGAGGAAAGGAAAGGAAAGGAAAGCTCACTAAGGAACAAATAGTGGGAAAGTGTGAGCACAGCTAACATTCAAGAACAACAGCCATTTTTCTCAATGGCTGCAAGTAATAATTAAAAAAAGCAAATAAACAAGCAACAAAGTACACCTAATACATCAACAAACATACAATGATAAAAACCCTGGGCTCCAGAGGCTCTGTGGAATCTGGTGCACACAAGCGAAGTCCTCACACCCTTTCCCCTCCAAGACGGGCACTTCCCCAGCCAGGCATAAGCACCCAGACCTGCTGCCACAGAACGGGAGGTTGGGCAAGACTGCGTGGGAAGGGCACGGAGATGAGGGCCTGGAGAAAGCACGGCTGACTCGATAGGAGGCCTCGAACTTCTTCTCTCACTGGCCTTTTTATTTAAAACAAACCCATTGGCCATCCCTCCACCCCTCCATGTTCTGTGCTGCTCTTGACTGATGGAGAGCAAACGCATTTACGTCCTAACAAACACCCATGTGGTGAGATAACATCTTGGTATTAACCGACATGTTGATCGTTCCGTCTTTCCCCGTGGCCTCCTTCCATCTCAGCAGCAACTGGAGGTCTTGTCTTACCAGCTCCCAAACGCTGGCCGGGAGAGGAGGGGACACGGAGTGTTGGAGTTCTCCGCCTTTGCGTCCCAAATAGACTTTTGAAAGTTGATGTGGAGAAGAGACCCCAGGGAAGCTCGTGATGAAAAGACATCCCGCTCACCTGCTTCATCCCAGACTTGACAAAGATGCCAGTCTAGGGAAAGAGGGAGGGAGAAAACCAAGAGAGAGCATTCACACGGCAGGGGACCTAGCCTCCCACCCTGCGCTCATGGCCTGACCAAGGGAGGAGGCGCAGACAGAACCCCCTTTTCCTTTCCCTCTCACTTGGCCCAGTCCCTTCCTGGCTTCTTCCCACCCCATCTTTGTTCCCTTTGATTCAGTGTTTTGTTACATAGGCATTGGTTTCACTGTCTTTCAGTCAGTCTTGTAACCTCTCTTCCCGACTTCTCTGTCTCCCTTTTTTTCAAAATCATAAGCCCTTTTTAGACTGACAGTTCCTGACTTACGATGGTTTGACTTAGACTTTTCAAACTTACTGTGCTGTGAAAGCGATACACACTCAATAGAAACAGTACTTTCAGGCCGGACACAGTGGCTCACACCTGTAATCCCACCAGTTTGGGAGGCCGAGATGGGTGGATCCCTTGAGGCCAGGAGTTCGAGACCAGCCTGGGCAACATGGTGAAACCTCGTTTCTACAAAAACTATAAAAATTAGCCGGGCATGGTGGCGGTGGGCACTTGTGGTCTCAGCTACGCGGGAGACTGAGGTAGGAAGACAGCTTGAGCCTGGGAGGTCAAGGCTGCTGCAGAGCAAGACCCTGTCTCAAAAAAAAAAACAAAAAAGAAATAGTAGTTGAAGAATCCACACAACTGTTCTGCTTTTCACTTTCAACAATATTCAATAAATTATCTCAGATATTTAACACTTACGTAAGGTAAGCTTTGTGTGAGATGGCTTTGCCCAACTGCAGGCTTTGGGCAAAGGAGCTTTCGTGCTCCGTCTGAAAGCACTTGGCCAGATGCACACACTCTCAGATCAGGACCTCGGGCTGCAGAGGCATGCCCTAGGCAGGCTGTTAAAGCCAAACCAAGAAGCAGAGCCAAACTGGGAAAGTAAGGTGCACGGGACCACAGAGACTGAGGGCAGGGAGCGGAGCCAAGCACGGAGGAGTCTGTGTGCTTTTTGTATGTATTTTGGTTCATCTTAGGCAGTTAGACAGACATCGATCACTGAGACTCACACTCAAGACTCAGCGCTCAGACTCACACGCACTCTGAGCATGGGTGAGGCGGGTTAGGCTGTGCGGGAATGTTCAGCAAGTCAGCTGCATCACATGCGCTTTCCACTGAGGATACTTCCCATTGACCACTGGTTCACTGTGGTGTAACCCCATCATAAGCCGAGGAGCGTCTGGATTATTACCATGATTGTTGTTGCCATTATTGTCATGATTATTTGAGCACGCCCAAATGTTTATCAGCTTCCCGTTCTCTTTTCCCGATTGGCTCATTTATTCGTTTTTCAAATATTTATGGGCAATCTACTACATGCCAGGTATTGTTGCAGGCACTGGGGCTACAGGAGTGGACAAAGTAAACACAATTTCTATCCCTTCCCTTATGTTCACATAGGCTGGGGGTGGTGCAGAAATGATATTAACACATGGACCATAAAACCAGGTGGTGATGAGGGCGCTGATGTTAAGTCATGAGAAGGAAGCTGCCAAACACAATTGGAGCAATGTCAAACGAGATGACAAACAGCAGTCATCTCGGCACTTTGGGAGGCTGAGCCAGGAAGACTGCTTGAAGCCAGGAGTTTGAGACCAGTCTGGACAACATAATAAAACCCTGTCTTTACAAAAAAACTTAAAAATTAGTTCAGCATGGCGGTGTGTGCTTACGGTCCCAGCTACTCAAGACGGGAGCCAGAAGGATTGCTTGAGCCCAGGAGTTTGTGGCTTCCGTGAGCCACGATCCTGCCACTGCACTCCAGCTGGGGCAACAGAGACCCTGTCTCTAAAAAATAATAAAATAAAATAAAAAGAGACTGACCTGAATGTCAGTGCACTGGGAAGGGTCTTTGAGAAAGTTAACAGCCTAATGCAGTGCCAGTGGCAGTTGGACAGGCATCGATTGCTCAGACTCACAGATCTGCAGATTATTGTGAGGCAGAATCCAATATGCTACATACCACAACCACAATAAAGTAGGGATGTGCATCACAGCCAAAGGGCGTATCCTAGTAAGGAGCCAGGAGAGGTCAGGGCAGGCTCCTCATGCTCCCTCTGAAAGCGCCTGGCCAGATGCACGCTCTCTCAGATCAGAACCTCGGGCTGCAGAGGCATGCGCTAGGCAGGCTATTAAAGCCAAACCAAGAAGCAGAGCCAAACTGGGAAGGTAAGGTGCACGGGACCACAGAGACTGAGGGCAGGGAGCGGAGGCAAGCACAGCGGTGTTCGCGTGCTTCTTGTGTGTATTTTGGTTTATCTTAGCGTGTCCACTTAATGGAGCTAGAATAAGTCAGCAATTTCCATGTGGTAGTCCGTAATTAAGAGAAACAATACCATGTTATTATAAAGAAAAGAGAGTTGAATAAGAGGTTCTTGGCTTCATTAAGCCAATTAGATCAGTTTCCTTCTGGGAAAGGCACAATGGCTCCTACTGTGCCAGGGAATTCAAGTGAACCCCAACAGCTCTCAGGATTAGGAAGTATTTGATCAAGCATGGAAGACAGGCGTCAGGGGTGGCTGAGCAGAGTGTCTCAGCCTGACTGCGCAGATGCTACACTTAACCACACCGTGGGAGGATAGCATATATGGACAGTAAGTCATCCAAAGGGCTTCTAATTTTTGGCTTATTATAAAAGCATACTGCACATTTAGGAAAGTGCACACATCATAATGTACAGCTAGAGGATTACCACAAAGTAAATATAGCCATGCCAGGAAGTAGAGCCCTGGCAGTACTCCAGAAAATCCCTCGTGCTCTCTCCAGACACTGACACCTTTCCTTCTTAAAGGTAACCACGGAAGTAAAAAGAAATACAAGACCCCAGGTAATTGGCATTCTACTCCATCAATAGAGTGTTACAAAACTCCACAAAATTCCCCTGAGACCCTTTCCAACCATCTTCCACCCCTCAATATCAGAGCCAACCATCGTTTAGACTGTTTTCCAAGCTACACTAGTTTTGCCTATCCGTGAACCTCAACTAAATAGAATCAAACATTAGGTAGTATTTTATTTCCAGCTTCTTTCTCTCGGCATAATGTATTGTGATTGATCTAGGTTCTTAAGTGTATTCTTTATACTACTGAACAATAGTCCACTGTATGGAAATAGCACATTTTGTTTATCTGTTCACTTGTTGATAGACATTGAAGTAGGTTCCAGATTTTGGCTAGTTTGAGTAAAGCTGCAAAGAACAAGCCTTTTTATGTACATATATTTTCATTTCTCTAGAGTACATGACTAGGACCAGAATTGCTGACCATGGGTAAATATATTTCATTAAAACAGAAACTACCAAATACAGTTCCAGAGTGGTTGTTCTGATGCCAGACAGGTGAGCCACCAAATTGGGGCTTAGCCTGGGAGGGTTCTTGGCTTCACCCAGGAAAGAATTCAAGGGCGAACAGGTGGTGTTAAACAGCAGCTTTATGGCAGCAACAGGGCACAGCAGCAGGAGGGGTACTGCTCCTCAGGAAGCAGGGCTACGCACAGGCCGTGTGCCCAAAGTAGCAGCTCAGGGGCAGCTCAGCAGTCATTTTACACCCACTTTCTTCACAGGTAAATCAAGGGGAGGGTTATGCAAAAATTTCTAGAAAAAAAGGTGGTAACTTCTGGGTGGTCAGGTCATTGTCATGGAAAGGAGTGGTAACTTCTGGGTGTTGCCATGGCAATGGTAAACTGACATGGCACTGGTGGGCGTGTCTTCTGGAGAGGTGCTTTTGCCTCTTCCCTGTTTCAGATAGCCTTCAATCTGGTCTGGAGTCTGTGCCCCGCCTCTGGAGCCAACTCCTGCCTCCCACCTCAGTTCCAGCTCTACTCTTCCACCTGCAATGCATGAGAGTTCTAGCTGCTTCACATTCTTCGCCAATATTTGGTGGTGGTATTCCTTTTCACTTGAGCTATTCTAACGTATGAGCTATTGTAGCACCTGGGCCTGGAGTAGTCTTTATGGGAAGGACTTTGATTTTTGTTTTCTTTTCTATTTTTATTTCTTTTAAATTTGAGGTGGACATTTGCTCTGTTGCCCAGGCTGGAGTGCAGTGACACAATCATGGTTCACTGCAACCTTGGCCTCCCGGGCTCAAGTGTTCCTCCAGCCTTGGCCTCCCAGCATGCTGGGATTACAGGCATGAGCCACTGGACCTGGCCTAGGACCTAGATTTTGGATTTAATATCTTTAATTGATACAGAGCTATTCACATTTTCTCTTCATCTTGCACTGGTTTTGGTAAACTCTGTTTTTCAATGAAATATCCCATTTCATCTAATTTGTTGAATGTATTAGCATAAAAGTCTTCACCATGCTGACTTACTGTTTTAATACCTATACACTGTAATGAGTATAATTTCATTTAACCTCCACTTTCTGTGCTGTCATTGTCACATATTTTAAATTTGCCTAAGTTAGAAACCTCATAATCAATTGGTATAAATTTTGCTTAAACAATTGTTTGCTTTTCAAAGACATTAAGAAATTAAGTATACTATAGCAACTTTTTTTACATTTACAATATCCAGTTTTCCCCATTTCTCTTCACCTGAGGAACTTTTAGCTTCTCCTTTAATTCAGGTCAGCTGGAGGTGAATTCGCTAAGCTTTTGTTTATCTTAAGCTGTCCTTATTTCACATTCATTTTGACAGATATTTCTTCCTGGATACAAAATTATGGGTCGATGGGTTTTGATGAGAAGTAGCTGCATTTATATATCATTCCTCTCTGTAATATGTCTGGTTTTCTCTGGCTACTTTAAAGACTTTCTCTTCATCTTTGATTTTCAGCAGGCCAGGCGGAAGGTAGTGAGTGTTGCAGCTCCGTCAGCTGGGCCTAGTTGTATTTTTGTTTTATTTATCCTGCCTGGAGTTTCTGAGCTTCTGAAAGTTTAAGGAAGCTTATATTTTAAACAAATTTGGGAAATATCTGTCCATTATTTTCTCAAATATTTTTTCTGACTCATTCTCTTTCTTTTCTCCTCCTAAGACTCCATCTTCCTATATGTTAGACTCTTTAATATTGTCCTATAGATCAGTGAATCTCTGCATACTTTTTCTCCCTATTATTAAGATTGGATAATTTGCATTTATCTAGATGAATGTAAACTGAGTGTGCTTTGATCATCTTCGATCCACTGTTAGGCCCATCCAGTGAAATCTTCATTTCATACCTTGTACTTCTCCGTTCTAGAATATCCATTTGGTTCTTCTTACAGTTTCTATTTTTTCTGCTAATGTCCCCTATATTAAAATTTATTATGACTGTTGTGAATGCTTGGTTGCTGAGAGCTGTTTTCTTTTTCTTTTTGGTCTTCTTTTAGATCTGTGTGTTTTATTCTAGCAGTCAGTTAACGTACTGGGGTTCAGCTTGATCCCGCTGAGGCTTGTTCCTGGACTTCGATACTGTGGGTCTAGGGTAGCCCTTACTCTTTTTTTTTTTTTTTTTTTTTTTTTTTTTTTGAGATGGAGTCTCACTCAGTAGCCTGGGCTGGATTGCAGTGGTATAATCTTGGAATGCCCTTCCTGTGGTCTCACTTGAATACTCAGAGTGTTCAGCATTCTCTTTCTGGCAAGGCAGAACTCCTATGTCTCCCAGCGTTCCAAGCACTACACAGTCTCTGGAATTTCCGTTCACTCTAGCAGCTGCTCACTGCCAGGTATTGAAATTGACCTACACATACGCACAGCTTAGTATCTAGCCAAGGACTTAAGTGGACACGGTGCACTGGAAGGGCAAGTCTGGTATCAGTGACTCCATCATATGGCAAGAAATGAAAGTGAATTGCCAAGACTTTGTTTCCTTTTCAGATTTGTACTTCAATGATTTACAAACATCATCATGTACAGGTAATATTTTACAACATGGTGTCCAACCTTCAAACCAAGAAAAAAACACTTCGACAAATGTAAAGTAAGGAAGCAGATTTTGAATAGCTTGATTTTCAAAAATTCATTTTGAGGAAAGCAGAGGCGTGCAAAGGCCTTCTGCTGACGGAGCTGCAATGCTCACTACCTTCCACCACGCCAGCAGAGTCCCTGGATGCTGGGATCCAGATGCATTTGGCAGACACAACTGAGAAGCAGACGTGTGACGTTAATAAAAGAAACAGTTTCAAAATGCAAGCTTTACTCCAATCTAGCCCTATATTTTTATATTTTTGTCTCCTGGAACCCTCTCATTTCCTTGGAGCTTATAAATTATTGCACTTGCCAGAGCCATCATTCTGATAATAAAAATGCTAAATCTTAACTTTCACTTTTTCTGAAATAAAACTCCAGTTCTACTAGAAATATAACCCCAGGTCCCTTTTTTTAAAAATTTAAGTTCTGGGATACATATGCAGAATGTGGAGGTTGGTTACATAGGTATACACATGCCGTGGTGGTTTGATGCACCTATCAACCATCATCTAGGTTTTAAGCCCCGCATGCATGAGATTTCTCCTAATGCTCTCCCTCTCCTCACCTCCTACCCCACGACAGGCCCCAATGTGTGATGTTCCCCTCCCTGTGTCCATGTGTTCTCATTGTTCAACTCCCATTTATGAATGAGAACATACGGTGTTTGGTTTTCTGTTCCTGTGTTAGTTTGCTGAGAATGATGGTTTCCAACTTCATCTATGTCCCTGCAAAGGACATGAACTCATCCTTTTTTATGGCTGCATAGTATTCCATGGTGTATATGTGCCACATTGTCTTTATCCAGTCTATCATTAATGGGCATTTGGGTTGTTTCCAAGTCTTTGCTATTTTAAACACTGCTGCAATAAACATACGTGTGCATGCGTCTTTACAGAAGAATGATTTATAATCCTTTGTAACTCAAGTTTTATTTTTAAAAAAAGTGAACTTTTCAACCAACCCAGATGATAACTACAGACAAAAGAAAAAGAACATGAAATATTCAGTTTTTTACATGGGTAGCTAAAGTATATATGTGCATTACTTTTACTCAGAGTTGCTTTTTTCTTTCAGAGATGGGATTTTGCTCTGTTGTCCAGGCAGGAGTGCAGAGTCGTGAGCATAGCTCACTGCAGCTCCAACTCCTGGGCTCCAGCGATCCTCCTACCTGAGCCCAAGTAGCTGGACTACAGATATGCGCCACCATGCCTAGCTAATCTTTTTGTTTTTAAAATTTTTTTGTAGATACAAGTTCTCACTCTGTTGCCTAGGCTGGTTTTGAACTCCTGGCCTCAAGTGATCCTCCGGCCCTAGCCTCCCAAAGTGTTGGGATTACAGGCCTGAGCCACCACACCCAGTCTCAAAGTTGCCTTTGTGGTATGGAAGCCATTTCTCTTTATTCTAACTGCCTCTGATGAAGCAAGCATGTTTCATGTCTACATTATCTGCAGCCAGATGGGGAGAGCATTTAGGATCTAAAACTTACAGGAAAAATACGTGTAAAATTATGTTTGGGTAGCCGAAGAACAAAGGAAGTTGGTAGAATCATGTAATGCCTCACCACACCTAGGATACGGAACTAACACACTGATAGAATGCAAACAAGAGCCTCTTTTACCTGGCCCACTGCCTTCGTCCGTGCTGAATCCCCACCACACCTAAATTCCAGACATACTGAAACTCTTGCAAAAATACTTGGTGATTTTAATCTTTGCTTCCCCCACTCTCTCTGCTGCGCCTCCTTCTTGCCTCTGTGTGGCAAGCTCCCGCCCCCCTTTCAAGACATGGTTCAAGAATGGCCTCTTGTTGGAAGCCTTTCTCCACTACCTGTCTGGGTACTGTGAACGGTTCTCTGACTTCCAGAGCCCTGCAGAGGTTTCTGTCATGGCACTGGTATCTCACAGGGACACTTGGTGTTTACAAGCAGAAGGAGGTAGGATTTGGAGATGTTGGTCTTGGTGACTGGAGCTTTCTACTGGTCATTTGGGAGACAGCGGATGTAGGAGGCATAAAATGAGCAAGAGCATGTTTTCACGTTGCTTTGTTTTTACTTGCAAAATATGCTCTTGGAAATCAAATAGGAAGGGCTGAGGTGGTGAATTACAGCAGAGATGGGAGCACAGTGGGAGGGAAAACGAGCCCACACAAGACCACCCGCGGCGGGGGACTGGTGGAGGTGGCCTGGGCGGGACCTCTGGCCTGCAGGCTGTTGCGGAGACCACAGCTGGCAATGACAGCCTGCCTAGCCTCACCCTGTGTGGCTCCCAGGTGTGGCTCCTGACAGTCGTGGAGGCAGGCAGTGCCTGCAGACGGGCTGCAGTTGGCTGGAGCCTCACATGCTGCTCCGCGTTCTGCCCTTTGCCTTGGCTTGCTCCCCACAGCTGCCGTCCTGAATTTTCCGACAGAGAACTCCTTTCGTGTGTTTAGACATGATGCGGAGCCTTCTCAGAACTGTCCTGGTAGGCATCCCTTCCCAGGCAACGGCCCAGAACGCATCTGTGTCCTTCTAAAGCAGAGATGGGCTCCTTGACACCTAGAGGGTCAACAGGGTGTGAAGGGAAAATTCCAGACTTGACACTTGAACGTGGCCGGGGAGGGTGCTGTTCTGTCATAATACCTGTGTCTCCTCTGCTCAACGTAGCTCCAGAGGGCAGAGACATAGCCCTGCTCAGCGCGACTGTGGGTGCTCGTCTGCACCAAGACAAGGCACTTACCGGAACATGAAGCGAGCACACTGCTTCCTCGCTCCCTTTCCTGAGAGTGTCTCTTCTACCAAGCAGTGCACGGGTGGCCCGCAGACCACAGCTGACATGACACCGACTGTGCATCCTTGCACTCCTGATGCTTGTGACACAGCATGGCACATAGTGGGTGCGTCATCTTATTCTCTTTGTGAAATCGTTATTTTCGTGAATGCGTTGAGCTTTAGAACAATCGTAAGAGGACTCAGGCCTTCTTGGAAGAGGGGATCTTCTCTCTTCTCAGCAGTAGTCACTTTCCTGTCTTAATTCCTTCTTCAGTAAAATATAATCGCAAGTTGTTCTCCCTCACTACTCTCCTTCTCTGTCTCCATCTATCTTATACATCTAATAATAAATGTTTTGTCCAAATACGATTTGATGAATTTATAACATAAAACGGAACGTCCTGTTTTTCTTTCTGGTCTTCCTATCCTCCTGCACTGGTCATAGCAACATTTACTCAACAAATCACTTAATCGGTCTTGCTTCTTAGGGATTACTGTGGATTCAGCTGTGTGCTGCTCAAATTTATATGTTGAAATCCTAACCCCAAGTTTCTCAGAATGTGACTGTATTTGGAAATAGGACTGTTGCAGATATAATTCACTGAGTTACAATGAGGTCATGCTGGGGCAGGGTGGGCCTTAATCCGATGTGTCCTTACGAAAAGGGGGAACTGGGACACACACACACACACATACACACACACGCACACACACACCACACAGACACATGGAGAACATCATGTGACCATGAAGGCAGCTATTGCAGCGATGTCTCTACAAGGCACAAACCACCAATGCTGACCAGCAAACAACAGGAGCCAGGGAGAGACGGAGAACATTTTCTCCCTCCGGGCCCTCGGAAAAGCCAGCTCTGCTGGCGCCCGGATTCCAGACTTTCCGCCTCCAGCCCCGTGAGACAACTCATTTCCGTTCACGCCATCTAGCTGGTGGTGCTTTGTACAGCAGCTCTAGTGAGCGATGCGGGAGTGTATGGTTCTACACACCTTGTTCACGTCACACAGATGGGGTCTAACACGCAACAAGACTTGCCCTTTTCCAGCTTCCTTTCTTCACTGAGTAATGTGTGGACATCTTTCTCTGCCAGCACATCCAATTCTACCTCATTTTTCTGTACCCCGTAAACATGTACAATTATGTGCCAATTATTTTTAAAACATTTTTAATGGACACATAGTATGGACTTACCTTTTCTCTACTAAAATGTTACGGCCTGCAATCCCAACACTGTGGAAGACCGAGGTGAGACGACTGTTTGAGCCCAGGAGTTCAAGATCAGCTTAGGCAATATAGTGAGACCCCATCTGTACTTAAAAAAAAAAAAAAAAACCTAAAAAATCAGCCAGGCGTGACAGCGTGCCTCTGTAATCCCAGCTGCTCAAAAGGCTGAGTCGGGAGGATCCATTGAACCAGGAAGTCGAGGCTGCCGTGAGCTGAGATCACACCACGGCGCCCCAGCCTGGGCAACAGAGCAAGACCCTGCCTCAAAAAAAAGAAAAGTAAAAAGAATTTTAAAATGTTATTTACCTTTAATATGACAATATGTTGGGCTTTCATGCCACAGAAATACGAAGCTTTTGTGTAGTTCACTTCGCTGTTTGTGGCTTCTGGGTTTTGTCTTTCTTCAGAAAGATCTTCCCCCGCTAACATAAACATAGCACCTATTTCTCTGGTATTTTCCCTTATTAAAATGTTTAATAATAAACCCCCCTACATTGTATTTTAGTTTAGGATGTGAAATAAGGATTTGACTTTTCCCGCAAATTGCCCATATTTCCAATGCCATATACTACACAGCAGTTTGTTCACTGCATTGATTTCACACTCCACGCCTCATCACAGACTAAATTTCCACACACACAGAAATGTTGCCACATTCTTATTTTTGTCCCCAGGGTGCATTCATGCATGAAAGCCACCAGAAATAATATCTTTAATTGACATAGTAGATTTCTCTCTCTCATGATTATATTTTGACAGTGGAATTGACACTGTTTCTTCGTGTGTGTGTGTGCGGCCCACCTTTAAGATGCATCATTTGGACTACAAACACTATATGTTAGATATATGCTAGTTATAAAGCATATGAATATACAAATATACTACAATGAGAAGATTAACATTAATAAGATTAAGAAATCAAAATAATTTAAATGATTTTTCAAATAATTTTTATAATATGCTAAATGTCGATATATTCAAATAAGTGTAGTCAAATGATATATTTTATATCAAAATTTATTTAAAATATAAAGATATAATTAAATAGTAGTTAATAATTAAAATTAATAAAATAATCAACTTTACGTAGATTTCACCCTGTACCGTGTGTGTATGTATATTTAGTTCTATGCAGTTTTTCCTGTAAACACCACTACCGTTCAACACAGAAGGCATCCGTCTTAAGACTCTCTCCCACCACGCTTTTACAGCTACAGCCCTCTCCCTCTCTCTCCCCTTTGTAAACATCGGCACCACCCATGAATTGACACTCCATCTCTGTTGTGCGTTTCAAGAATGCTGTGTTAGGCCAGGTGCCATGGCTCATGCCTGTAATCCCAGTACTTAGACAGGCTGAAGTGGGCAGATCCCATGAGCCCAGGAGTTTGAGAAAAGCCTGGGCAACATGGCAAGACCCTCTCTCTACAAAAAATACAAAAATCAGCCGGGCATGGTGGTGTGTATCTGTAGTCCCAGTTACTCGGGAGACGGAGATGGGAGGATCACTTGATTCCAGGAAGTCTGAGGGAGCAGTGAGCTGAGATCACTCCACTGCGCTCCAGCCTATGCGACAGAGCGAAACCCTGTCTCCAAGAATAGAAAATAAAAAGAATGCTACATGAATGGAATTGTATGACATTTAGCCTCTAGAGATTGCTTTCTTCACTCAGCACAACTCTCGAAAAATCCACCCGAGTTGTGTGCCTCAATAGCCCATGTCTTTTTATTGTTGAGTTGTAAATTCCACAGTGTGGATGCACCGTGATTTCTTTATCCTTTCACCTGTTGGAGGCATTTAGCTCATTTCCAGTTTCTGACTATTATAAATAGAGCTGCTGTCAACATTTGTGTACAAGTTTTGTGTGAATGTGTTTTAATTTCTCTAGGATGAATACCTAAGAGTACAACTGCTGAGTTGTATGGTAAGCACACGTTTAGTTTTACAAGAAACTACTTTATCACACATATGAATATGCTTAATATGGTGCTTAATATTGCTAGTAGTATTAGTGCTCTGCAAAAATCATATTGTACTACACATGGTCATCTGGCACTTACTTTTTCATCCAACATAAAGTTTCTAGGGTTTCTCCACGTCGCCATGTATAACACAACACAGTGAGACCCCATTTGTACTAAGCCCGGGAAGTCGACGCTGCAGTGAGCTGAGATCATGCCACTGCACTCCAGCCTGGGCGTCGGCCTGAGTCCCTGTCTCAAAAAAAAATAAAGAACATGCTTGTGTGTATATTAAGCAAGTGATACCTCTTTGTTTTCTTTCCTCTCTTATTCCCTTATCATGTAACATAAGATATATTGAGGCAGGTGCCTTGGCTCTGGTCTATAATCCCAACACTTTGGGAGGCTGAGGCAGGAGAATGGCTTGAAGTCAGGAGTTTGAAACCAGCCCGGGCAACCTAGAGAGCCCCCATCTCTATTAAGAAAAACAATTGACTTTATATCAGTATTTAAGTATTACTAATTTTACATGATAGTATTTAAATTCTTGTTTATCGACTGGGCTCAATGGCTCATGCCAGAAATCCCAGCACTTAGGGAGCCTGACGCAAGAATATCCCTTGAGCCCATGAGTTCAAGACCAGCATGGGCAACACAGTGAGACCCTGTTTCTAAAAACATACATACATACATACATAAATGCATATCAGGAGAAGAGTAAACATTACTCAAAGGCTTACCTCCTCTTCTGGAGAAGGGATTAGCGCATTTTGGGTTGAGAGTAGAATAGTTGTATTATGTAAAGGGAAACTATGAATTTGGTACTGTCTTCTTTTGGAGATTAAGTATGGTTTAAGGAAATGCATATGGGTGCTAAATTGACAAGGGGAAGATTTGTGATGATTATTCTAAATGTTCATTTGGCATTATTTCTATTTTATATGCTATGTTATGTTTTATGATTTTCGAGATAAGGTCTCACTCTGTCACTCAGGTTCGAGTGCAGTGGGGCAATCATGGCTCACTGTAACCTCAAACTCCTGAGCTCAAGTGATCCTCCTGCCTCAGCCTCCTGAGTAGCTTGGACCACAGGTGCATGCCACCACACCTGGCTCTTTTTTTTACTTTTTGTGAAGATGGGGTCTTGCTAAAATGTCCAGGCTGGTCTCAAACTCCTGGTCTCAAGAGATCCTCCTGCCTTGACCGCCCAAGTGCTGGGATTACAGGCATGAACCATGATGCTCATGCAATGTCTGGGTCTGCTTAGTGGGGGTGTTTCCAGAAGAGACTAGCATTTGAATCAACGGACTGAGGAAGCAAGACCTGCCCTCATCTATGTGGGAAGGCACCATCCAATCAGCCGAGGGCCTGGATAGAACAAGAAGGCAGAGAAAAGGTGAATCAACCTCTCTTCTGGAGCTAGGCCATCCATCTTCCCCTGCCGGGACATCAGCACTGCAGGTTCTCCAGCCTTCACACACCAAGACTTACAGCAGTGGTCCACCTGGTTCTCAGGCCGTTGACCTTGGACTGAGAGTTATGCCTTCGGCTTCCCTGGCTCTCAGACCTTAGTACTCGGACTGAGCCATGCCACTGGGTCCCTTCGTTCTCCGGCTCACAGAGGGGACCTGATGGGTCTCCTCAGTCTCCGTGACTGTTGCAGCCAGTTCCAATAATCAGTCCCCTCTCATCCATCTATCTGTTATCTCTATCTATCATTCATCTACCTATCTATCCATCTATTTATCTATCATCTATCTACTTACCATTTGTATTCTGAAAGAATTCCCCAATATGATCATCTAGATTGTTAATTTGGCCCCTTTTTGTGCCTGTGTGTGTTTCATGTGTTACCTTCTACGCTTTTTACTTTCAAGAATGTTTTGCTGTTCCTCATGTACTTGTTTTCCGTGGCAATTTTATAGACGGGCTGGTCGGCTGGATATTGAAAGACAGTCACGGTGATTTCTGATGCTGTTGCCTGTGTTCTGCACTGGTTTTTTTCTCCGAGAGGGAAAACTCACTTGAGTGAAGTTTGCTTTTTTCTTTCATGCCACCAGTTGTTCTAAAACAATCCAGTGACTCTTGACTGTGATATAGATTCATGCTTATCACTGCAGAGATAGACCAGAGGTTCCTAAACCCGCTGCATGTAGGAATCACCCGAGAAGCTTTTAAAAAACCTGTGTGCTGGGGTCTGGTCCCTGTTGAGAAATATCAAGTTTATGAATATTGATGAATGCTGAGTATATGATAGAATATATTGTTTGCTAGGAAAATGATGGCAAGGAAAACCTAGCTGACCCCCTCCCCAAGTGGAAAGCCATTTGGGGCATTGCAACGTGGCAGAACAATGTAGAAATATCATCCACCAGTTTAAAACACTTCTTTGAGACATCTGACCCTGCCCCCGTGGCTCCTCGTGGAGAGCACCTTTTAGCTTGGTTGTCATCAGTGGTAAGTGGGGAACAGCTGCCTACTTGGTATATTTTTGCGTTATGAGAAAATGCAAAACACCTGTTTGTGAATACTAATCACCTGTTCAGAGAGAATAAAGACGTGGCTCGGAATGTACTCAGGGCCTTCAGCCTGGAATGCTGTCAGCCCCAGGAGGCTGCTGCCCCCCACCCCGCATAGACCTACTTTGCTTTTCTATCTGGGTGTCTCAATTCCTTCAGCGCTGCCTGCGTGGGGTCTCCCGGCCAAGCTGATACTAGGTAAGTCCCCATGTGTACTGAGGCTAGAGCAAGGCAGGGGCATTGCTTGGGCATTAGAAGCTCACCGGGTAACTCTCAGGAGCAGCGGTCTGAAGAGTAAGTACTTGAAATCGCCAGCACGGGGCCTGGAGTGGCGTCCTGGGTGCAGCAACTCGGCAGCCTCACTATTTTCCTGACTGCCCCTCATCCTAGAATGGCCTGCTCTCTCTGATTTTGAGCCTTCTCAAGAAATCTGCTTGAAAAACTCACTTTTTAAAAAGACGCATCCTTGCCTACTTAAC
This sequence comes from Cacajao melanocephalus, assembly GCA_963573385.1. NCBI lineage: Eukaryota > Metazoa > Chordata > Mammalia > Primates > Pitheciidae > Cacajao > Cacajao melanocephalus. Next base: position 13,365 of record CAUYLG010073978.1, on the reverse strand, counting down.
TCTGTAATATGTTTTCTTATGTGTGTTAGACTTTCCCGCTAATCCACTCGTCAGTTTTATACCTTCCTGATATTCCTCAGTATCTTCTGAGATATCTGTTTTCTGAAGATACTTTTTCCAGTTGCCCAGCACAACTATACTTTTTTATCCTTTTGAAAAATATCTGCCTTTTTAAAGGGAATCTAGTTTGGAGAAAGGGAGAAAAAATGATCTCAGGCAGGTATTTCAAAGTATTAGCTCCTTAGAAAAGATGGTATGTGGGATAAGAAAAAGCTTAACAATAAAAAATATAAATCTTCGCTTCTCTCTCTCTAGAATTTTGTATTTCTAGGATTATGTAATCCTCAACTCATTCAATCATTAGTCAATTACTGTTATCTAAAATTTCATAGCTTTATATTTTGGAACTTTTTGGATAATGCTGAGGCCGTGTTAATTAATTAATAGACAGCGTCTGTGCCTAGTTTTTCATATTAAAAATTTCAGAACCTGTCTGGACCCAGGAGGGAGGATTGCTTGAGCCCAGGAGTTTGAGGCCACCCTGGGCAACACAGGGAAACCCTGTCTCTCTTTAAAAATAAAAAAATATTTATTTTCAAGACAAAGTCTTGCTCTGTGGCCCAGGCTGCAGTGCAGTGGCGGCTCACTGCAACCTCCACCTTTCAGGTTCAAGCAATTCTTCTTCCTCAGCGTCCCAAGTAGCTGGAATTACAGGTGCAAATCACCAGGCCTGGCTAATTTTGTATTTTTAGTCGTGATGAGGTTTCACCATGTTGGCCAGGCTAGTCTTGAATTTCTGACCTCAAGTGATCCCACCCACCTTGGCCTCCCAAAGTGCTGGGATTAAAGGCATGAACCACCACACCCAACCAAAAAATTAAAAATATTTTTAAGTAAATATTAAATTTGTATTAAATGTTTAATTTTTTAAAATTAAATTCTTCTTTATGAAATATTTTTTTAAATATTTAAAATAAAAATGTAAAAATGTCAGAATCTGTTATGCCTATTTGTAAGGGCAATCACTAGAGTAAATAGTAAACAATACTGTCAGGTTAAGATGTTTTAGACTGTGATTCTTATTCCCTAATTATTTACTTCACCAACCGTGAAATTTTCAGGTACCAAGAATCGGTACCTACTGTTATAGGTACTGATTCTTGGTACCTGAAAACTGGAACCGATCTTAATGATAGTGTCATTCAATTCTCTCCACTTCTTAGTTGGAAAGTAACACCCAGAATTTCTCTTCTGCACTCCACCTTTGCCCCGCGCATCTCGTGAATCTAGGTGCAAACTCCTCATGCAGCTCTAAACCGCGGTGCCTCCCAGCATCCCCCACAGCCGCGTTGCTAGTGCTGGCGTTTGCTGTCACGTCTGGACTTTGAGACGCCACTGCCCACTTGGTGTCTCACACTTCACATGGCTTATGCTGAGCTCTGCCTTTTCTCCTTAAAGCTGTTCATTTATTTTCCTCACTGGAACATCCAGCCTGTTGGCCAGTCACATTAGCTCTACCTGGAAGACACTTCTCGTTTGTGCGTGTGTGTCTATCCATTGCCAGGTCTAAGTCACCTCTTAACTGACATCTCTCCTGCTCCAACCTGCTCACCATCCATCTTCCACCTATCAAAAGAGAACATAAGACCCTCTTATCTCATGCCTCTCTGCTTGGGGCAGCCCATGGTTTCCTGTGGCACTTGGAGCAAATGCAGAGACTTGTCCCTTCCAAAGGCTGGTGAAGCCCCAATCACTGGTCACTCTGCCACTCCTCATGGCTATCCTCTCCCGCACCCAGACCTGCTCTTGACCCCAGACTGACATCTCCAGGTAAGCTTCACCCGATGTCAGATTCCTGCAGCACTTCCGCCCCCGAGGCTGGGAAGCGCCTCCAGGTCTGCCTCATCCTCTGTCTTCCCAACTTAGCAGATGGAACTCGTGTTTTAGCTGCTGGCCACCCTCACCTCCATTCTTGCACAACCCACAACCAGTCCGGCAGCTCGTCCCGCATGCTCTGAGGAGGCCATGTCCCACCTCCGCCAGCAGCCACCCAGTCTGAGCCACAGTGCCTTTGTAGGATCACTGCAGTGGCCGCTTGCCATGCCGACTCCCTTCTTCTGCCCCAGCCCTTTACATTCTATTTACATTGCAGCAGAGGTGATCCCTGGAAACCTCAGTCCGGCCACTATCTGATGCCTCTGCTCAAACTCCACCAAGCCTTTCCCTCTCACTCAAAAGCCAAAATCCTCACCAGGCCCCACAAGGCCTGACATGACCCCACTCTGGGCCACATCTCTCATCTCCCACTCAGCTCCAGCCATCCTGGCCTCCTTGCTGGACCTGAAATCCCAGGACCCCCCTGCGCTTGGTGTTTCTTCCCTGGATGCCTGCATGTCTTGTGTCCTTAGGCCTCTGCTCGGTGCTGCTGGGAGGCCGCCTCGGACCACTCCATCCACAGGAGCAGGAGCTCACCCCTCCCGGCCCCAGATTCTGGTGTCCCTTTATTTTCTGAGCCCTCTTTGTTGGGGTTCCCACATGACGACTTGGTGTTCTGGGGAGGAGAGACTTGCTAGATTCCCCAAGTATCCCCATCACCTAAAGCAGAAGCCGTGGGGTTGAATGTTTTGGAATGAGCATGAGGCAGAGGCCCCGCCTGCTTCTTAAACACATTGCGATCTCTCCCCCTTTGGGGCCTTTTGACAGAGCCAGCCCCTCAGTCTGGAAGCTTCTTCCACCTCATCTTGTCCCACTCGGGTTTCAGCTCCAGTGCCTCTCTTTGGCAAGGCACTCTCTCATCCTTCCCGGGGCCCTCCGTGGGGTCTCCTGGTTTCTTGCTGGGTTGCTGCAACTCCGTGACAATGTCTTGTCCTCTATCCCTCTCCGTGAATGAATTCCCTGTGCCTGGAACATTGCCGGGCACACAGCAGGTGATGAGCAAATATTTGCTCAACAAGGACAGTTGCGGTGGGTCACAGGGCCTGCGGCGGGCCCCTGTTACAGCCCCACAGTGCAGATGGCCAGCCCAAAGTCCACCCAACCACACCAGAGCCTCATCCTCGCCCCAGCAGGCCAGGGTCTTAGAGTCCAGCTGGCAGAAGACACCTGAGCTCAAAACCCCTCCAAAGTTCCCGGGCTCACACAGTGTGCAGACCTTCCTGGAGCTGAGCTGAGCTAGGCCCTCCTGGAAATCCCGACTTTGGACTGGAGAAGAGCAGGTGGGAAAAGATTCCAGACCTGAGCAGTGTGACTCACAGAATCTCGGAACCTTAGAGCGGAATGTGGACGGGATGAGCAAGGCCTGTTCTGAGAAGGATAAGGAGACCTCTCACCTTGGGGCTGGGCCTGAAGCAAGGAGGGGCTGAAGAAAAGCAGCAAGTTGGTGCCAGTTCCCCTCACGGCCTCAAGGGAATCAGCATTTGGCTTTGTAAGCACCAGGGGACTCCGGAAGCTCCAGGGTAAGGACATGGAATGAGGCGGAAATTACCTGGCAACAGTGTGGACTGGCTGAAGCTAGGAGTCTGGGAGGTCGGAAATCCGTGGGCTCTGGGGCAAGGGTCCACCAGGATGCCCCTGAAAACAGGAGGCCACTGTGGAAGCACAGGGAGGCCACAGGCCTCACGGGTCACCGGGAAACGCGGAGCCATGGGGTGTGAGGCCGGGAGACCGGTGCTGCGGGCCTTCACATGCAGTTGATGCTCCGTGTGGGTTCCTGCTGGTTGACCGAGACCTGACTCCCTTCCCAGATGATGCAGACTTCAGCCACACCTTTCCTTGATCTGGGCCTCTGCAGCTCACAAGCGCACCCCTGTGACTGGGGGAAAGGATTCTTTTCTTCATCCCTGTCACCACACTACCTTGTAACCCTGGATTCTGGGGAGCAGTGTGGATGGTGGCAAAGCTGGGTAGAGCTGTGAGAACGTCATAGCTGGACCCGGGTAAGCCAGGGTGCAGGAGAACAGGGCCTCCCCAAGCCAGGTCCTGGGGAAGAGGTGAGCGATTTGAGTCCACTCAGGGCAGAGCCTTGCTAGCAGCACCCCACGGAAGAGCCCCGGCCACGGCCAACCCCCCAGCCACAGGCTCCTGGGCAACAAATAACCGCTTCTCATCTCTGTACTTCTCAAGAGGGAGGCGAACAGTCACAGCCGTGGGACATCTGTGGGGTCTCACTGCAGATGTGGGGACTGCCATCTCCTTTTTCCACATCGAGCTTATTCTCCCACCCCCTCTTGGATGTCCCATGATGTGGAGGGAGTACTGCGCCCACACTTCGGGGACACCCTCCCTGTCCCACAGCCATCCTCGCCGCTCCCCCCCACCCCCGCCTGGCTACCACAGCCACCTCAGAGCTACAAGACACAGGGGCGTTTGGTCCTCATGGTTTCCCAGGGAGGGAAACAGACTCATTAATTAAATACCTGCAAACCACAGCCTGTCTTTGCTGTAACGAGATATTTCTCCTTTCCATGAAAAAATAACGGAAAAGAGAAAATTTATTTCGGAGAGGAAGGAAAGGCAGTGATGGTGATCGAGGAAATGAAAGAGTCTAGTTCCCCCAAGAACGGAATCTGAAAGTGGAGGGGGCCGGGCAGTGGGGGAGGGGAGAAGGTCTCAGGCGCCCCGAGTGGCCCTTCCCAGGGCTCCCCAGGAGCAATGGTCCCCCGTAAAAACGGGAGCGCTGGATGCCACGGCTCCCCTGGATGTCGATTCCAGTTGCTCCCCGGAGTAGGGTCCCGGCCCGGGTCCCCCGAGGTCGTTTCGCCACCCAGGATGACGCCGGCCGGGCCCTGGTCGGGCACGCTGGCTGCTCGGGGACGGCGGCGCCTTTTCTCGCGCTCTGCGTTTCTCTCTCTCCTGGAGGCAGCGCGCGTTTGCCCCGTTTTTGGGACCGAACTGATGCTTCTGGGAAACGAAACTAAACCTCTCCAAAGTTTCCAGCTCCGGCTCTTCTCTTTTCCCGCTCCCCGGCGAGTCCGAGTCGGGGTGCGGAGTGAGGGCGGGGCCGGGGCCACCGCGGCGGAAACGGCCCGGGCCGAGGGTTCTGTGCGCTCTGGGGACTCGGCCGGGCGCTCGGGGCGGGGCTGGACGCTGCTGACCGCGGTCTCCGTGCGTCCCGCAGGCAGGGAGCCCGCCCCGCCGCGAGTGATGATCACCTAAGAAGCTGGCGCGGGCGGGCGTGAGCGGCGGAGGAGCCGGCGCGGCGACACGCGGCCATGGAGCGCGAGCCTGCGGGACGGCGGAGGCGGCGGCGGCGGCGCGGGGAGGGCAGGACGCGCACGGTGCGCTCCAACCTGCTGCCACCCCCGGGGGACCAGGACCCTGCGGCGGGCGCGGCCAAGGGCGAGCGGCGGCGGCGCGGGTGCGCCCAGCACCTGGCGGACAACCGGCTCAAGACCACCAAGTACACGCTGCTGTCCTTCCTGCCCAAGAACCTGTTCGAGCAGTTCCACCGCCTGGCCAACGTGTACTTCGTCTTCATCGCGCTGCTCAACTTCGTGCCGGCGGTGAACGCCTTCCAGCCCGGCCTGGCGCTGGCGCCCGTGCTCTTCATCCTGGCGGTCACGGCCTTCAAGGACCTGTGGGAGGACTACAGCCGCCACCGCTCCGACCACGACATCAACCACCTGGGCTGCCTGGTCTTCAGCAGGTGAGGCGGGCGGGGGCGCGGGGCCGGGCGCCCCGGGAACTTGGCGTTGGGCGCGGTGATGGGGGGCCGGGCGCCCCGGGAACTTGGCGTTGGGCGCGGTGATGGGGGCCCGGGCGCCCCGGGAACTTGGCGTTGGGCGCGGTGATGGGGGCCCGGGCGCCCCGGGAACTTGGCGTTGGGCGCGGTGATGGGGGGCCGGGCGTCCCGAGAACTTGGCATTGGGCGCGGTGATGGTGGCCCGGGCGTCCCGGGAACTTGGCGTTGGGCGCGGTGCAGGGGACCGGGCACTCCGAGAACTTGGTGTCGGGCTCCGTGATGGGCGGGGGCCGGGTGCTTGGAGGGTAGCTCTGCTCAGGGTGGAGGCCCGGCCCGGCGGGACCCGGTGCCTACCGAAGCCTCAGCGCCGTCAAAGCCCCTCTGAGCCCCGGGGCGCCCTGGTTGCGGGGACACGTGGAGATCCCCTGTCACTCCGTGTCGGAGCCAACGTGATCCCCAGGGCTGGAAACTGACGACCGCTGAGCATCCTCATCCCCAGCCGCCCGCGCCTCAAGTGAGAGGCAGGGACATCCAGCCTGGCCCTGTGTGGCCTAAAGTCCTTGCCTCGGTCCCCAGCCAGGCCCCGTGGCCCCTGATCAGCCAGCACACAGCTGCAAAGCTCAGTCTGATAACAGCTGAGCTCGTGACAGCAGCAAAGTGAAACTGCCGGCAAGCCCTGAGGTGCCTGGCACAGCTCAGGTACCAGGGCAGGCGAAAGGACAGCAGTGACCTTCCTCCACCCGGAGCCGGGCACCGCCCTGTAGCTGCCTGCCTAACTTTCTTCATCTTAACCTGTTTCCTGGGGGAAAGAGTCTGCAGGGCGTTTGCGAGCCCTGCCATGGGCAGTGCCGGGGTGACCTTGCGATGGGCCTCTCCTACTCTTTTTTTTCTCCTGGAGTTTTAGAACTTCAGGGGTGCCTGTCCAGAAGCGGTGGCCTTTTCTTGCTTTGTGCTGTCCACCCCAAGAGAGCCCCTTGCTAGGTCCATCTTGGAGCTGTGTCCAGCAGCCTGGAGGACCTCGAGGTCCTGTCCTGGAGAAAGCTGGGTGGTCTTAGCTTTCCTCCAAAGCTCAGCCCAGCTTTCCCGCCTGCTTCACCCTGCTTGACCCCTGGTACAGGGACTGAGATGGGCTTCTGAATAGGAGAATAGGAGAACGTTAGCGGTGGCTGGCTTCCATCACGCATGGGAGACCCTAGGAAGCCCTATGCCGTCTTAGTGGCAGATCGATCCCCTAAAAGAGGAGGGTCACAGCTGCGACCCTCTCTGCTTGGATGAAGCCTAGGATGCTTTCCTCTGTAGTTGAGTACCTTTCACCCTCCCAGCAATGCTGTGGTGATTGTGCTTCATACTTGATGGAAACAGTAGACGGGTTCAGAGAGGTTAAGTAGACCTGCCCAGTGTCACACGGCAGCAAGGCTGTGGTACTGGGATTTGACCCAGGTCTTCCTGACTGCACAGCTCTTTGACTATTTCTGTGCTCACGCTTCTGAAACTTTTGTTAAGAGTCACTGGAGGTGCTGGTTAAAATAACAGTTCTCCAAAGTGTCTCACCCAGCAGGTCTGGGATTGAGCCCAGGAACATGAGTATTAGATTAGCGTGCAGAAGACTCTCCTATGATGGCCCACACTTTAAGAAACACCGCTCTGCCTGCTCCCAAGGGTTGCCTGTTGGCCAGTCAGCAAGGTGGCTGTCAATGAACAGGACTGTGGGATTTGCTGGCCCTTGTTCAGCAGAAGCCTGAGCAGTGTCAAGAGCGGCACTCCTACAAATGCCCTCCGTGTCCCCCGAGCGAGGGCTCCACCACATAGCCCTGGTGGGGCACGACAGTTTGACACCTTTGCACAGATACCACTTCCTGTTATTACTGAGCCCGTAACTCCTGTAGCCTCCTTTTCAGAAATACTTACACCGCAGAGAAAAATAGTTTATTTTCAGTTGTCAAAGTGCTTTGAACCCATGATGTCGTTTGATCCTTAGAGTGACCCTCACACCCATCTTGCAGATGAGGAAATTGAGGCTGGAATCTAAAAGCTATTTTCTTGTCTCTGTTACCTTGTAAGGCTTCATGGGGCTTTGGAACCTCAGCTTCCTCTTAGACCACACCCAGCTATTCCCCTCCCCTTCCACTCTGCCCTTGACTCTGCATCTTAACCCTCCCTCAGACCCTGTCTTCTTCCCTACGGAAGAAACTGTCGGCATGTTTCATTCACTTCCCAGCTGCCTTGAGGACAGTGGGCCCAATGCCCCACTTCTGTTCATTGTTCCTGGGGAAGGCAGGTCAAATTCCTCCAGTCCCAGAAAGGCTGGAAGAGGTGGTGCCAGGCCCTGGGGGTAGAAGAAGGAGGCTGGTTTCACCCATAGTTTACTGTAGGGACAGATGGCACCACAGGGCATGTCTGTGAGGTGAATTCCTGGGTGGGGCTCCGAGCTCCGGGATGCAGGCTTCATGTCGGGAGGGGCCTCCCAGCGAAGGGCAAGAGTCTGGGACTGTGGTTCGAGGACCAGGAAAATGTTGCCAGGCAAGGCGGGGCAGAGGGCAAGTGCTGCGGTGGGAGATTGGGGCGGGGGTTGACAGGGTCTTGGCACAGAGAATAGGTTCTAGGGTACACTGGGGTGAAGCATGGATGTGAAGCCCAGGCTGTCGGGACCTGGCACCCAGACGGCACAGAGGAGCCAAGGAAATGGCTTCTGTGTCAAGCCAAGGTCTGTGCCGTGCCTTTGTTTGACTGCAGAGAAGATCAGAAGCAGGACTGAACTGTCCAGGTCTGTTTTGTGGGGCTCCTCCTCCAAGTGTTGCTGCTCTAGCCGCTGTGATTGGGGGTGTCGGTGCAAGCTAGCCACGCATCGTCCACGCAGAGCCCCAGCAGACTTTAGCTGGACGTCTTAGCCGCTGCCACTGTCCCAGAAGTGACTTCTTGGACGTTCCCTGCACGTGAATGTGCAGCCCGAGGTGCACCATCATTCATGTTGTTACTATGTTCTGTTTCTCAGTGACACTGTCCTAGGGCCCCTTTCTGTGAGAATCCCGTATGGAGCCTGTTGGAAATGCAGCTTTCTAGGCCAGGGTGTTTGAGCAGCAGTCCTCCCCTTCTGAACCCATTTTCTCCTCGTGGATCTCACACGCCATGTAGGAAAACCCTCTTGAGCCGCACTCGGCAGGTTGAGGGAGCACTGGGTGATTCTGGGGTGTTAGGTCCTGCCTGTGGTGCCTGTGAGGGGGAGGGCCCAGCCACCCCGTGTCACTAGGCTGTGGTCCAGTGGGAGGGGAGGGTGTGGGAAGCCCCTCTGATCATATGGACCTTGGTACTGGCTAAGGCCTTTTAGAGAAGCCATTCTCCCACAGCCCTGGGTGGGAAGAAAGGGGCTGCCTGCACTTGAGACTCTGCCACTCCGTGAGCCCTGGTGGGAATCTAGGGTGATGTGGCCGCTGGCTTTTGTGTGGGGCTTGGACTTCCCTTTAGCTGACATTGGTCTCCAACACTGAGTGTCCAGCCAGAATAGGGTGGGCATCGCTGGAGGCCGAGGACTGAGGGGGCAGGGCTGGAGGAGGAGAAAGGAAGGGGGCATGGGGACTCAGCCCAGGCTGGGAGAGTGGCAGACGGTTCTGCAGGCAGGAAGCAGAGATCCTCTGTCAGAGGATGACTTTGTGCCTTGCAGAAAGCACTCTCAACCACCTCTTCCACAGCAGCGGGGAGCTGGGAGCTTTACATCCGCAGACCTGGTGCCCTGCTCCTGGAGATGGCGTGCCCCTTGCGAGGGTGCTGGAGGAGGACCTGGGCCAATGACCCCATCTCTCCCCAAAAGCCCGCCTGGGCTATTGTATCATTTTCTTGATTTTTCTCCCTTTTGCTTCTTTGTCCTTTGTGAGTCCTCGAATGTAGTCTTATCGACACCTTTCAGCGTCTCCAGGATGATGCAACCAGCAGCGTTTCTGCAGGAAATAACCTGAGGTGACTTCCCTGAATCTTTTAGGCTCTGCGCTTGGTTTGAGGGCGGCGTCCTCAGTGTCTTTCCGTCATCTTTTGGGAAAACAGGTAGTCGGGATGTGCTCTCTGCTTATTTTGGAATTGTCCTACTTTCGGTCTCTTCCCCTTGCTTTGATTTTCACTGCATTTTCCCAGCCCACCAGGGTTATTTATCCAAGCCCTGTCCCCTGCACTTCAGGCTTTGTTGTTTCAGAAGAGCCTAGCAGATGAGAAGGTGACGTTCTCACTCAGCAAAGTCCTCCTTTGTTTTCTTTCCTGCCAGGCCTTTGTTTCTCTTGACTCCCCTCTCCCACTCCTCCTCTGTGCCTCTTTCCCTTCCTTTCCCAGCCAGCCTCGTCTCTTCCTCTGCGGTGCCCTTGGCTCTTGGGGCACATTCCCTCCTTCCCTCCCTTTTAATGCAACAAGAGGCCAGCAGTCAATACATCTTTCCCCTGGGAAGCACAACATCTCTGTCATTTGAGTAAAAGGTTTGCAAAAGCAGAGACACCAGGACATGACCCAAGAGTTGGGAACACGCAGGGACCATGCCAGTTCTTCCTCAGCAGGACTGGCATCCCTGCAGGCAGGTCAGAGCACTGGACACTTGCAGAATATTATTTCCACATCGCCATTCACATGTTTGTTGGAAATAATTTTTCGGTACCTGTTACATGTCATATATTACCGGGCTCATGAGGTCAAGTTGCAGTGGAAAAAGAACGTTTCTTTGCCCAAAACCTTGATGTCATCCGAAGGCAGGTTTGTTCATGAGGTAGTTCTTTTTTACTTGTTAATAGGAGCCAAATGTTCTATATGCACAACTCCATTTTATCCTCCCGATGATCGTATCATTTCCACATCCCCATTCCACAGATGAGGAAACTGAGGTTTCAAGGCTCAATAGCTTAAGGTCCCGCTGTTAGGGGATGGCAGTGCCATGATTTGAGCCCAGATCACCCTGCTCTGACCCCATGTTCACAGTTACTACTTTACTTGATATTCCCACCCCAGGAACAACAGGCCTCATTAAAAAAATTATTTGAGAAAGTTTCACCTACATAGCAATGCACACATGTAACAAACCTCCGTGTGCCATCGTCCCGTGTCAACAATTAGCAACTTACAGCTAACGTTATTTTATCTGTGCCGCGCCCCCCCACCCCCCCCATCATTCTGGTGCAAATTCCAGACATCATGATGTTTCACCTGTAAATAAATCAGAATTTGTAGAAAAGCATGAGTCTTCTTAACACTGAACTACAAATACCATTATCGTACCTAAAAAATTCATTATTATTTTTTAAGATACAGTCTTGCTCTGTTGTCCAGGCTGGAGTGCAGGGGTGTGATCACAGCTCACTGCCTCACTGCAGCTTCTACCCCTTGGCCTCAAGTGATCCTCTGGCCTCAGCCTCCTGAGTAGATGGGATCACGGGTGCATACTACCACACCTGGCTAATTTTTCTTAAAACTTTTCGTAAGGATAAGGTCTCACTGCATTGTCCAGGCTGGTCTCCAACTCCTGGGCTCCAGCCGTCTTCCTACTTTGGCTTCCCAAAGTGCTAGGATTACAAGCCTAAAATTGTTAAATACCCAGTCCATGTTGAGATTTCTACTTGTCTCATAAATGGGATGTGTGCATTTCAATGTGTACCTCTAAATCGGTTCTAAGTAAGGCCTACTCATTGCAGGTGGCTGATAAAATCTTCTATGTCTCCTTTAATCTACGTATTTCCCCCTAGAAAACTCTATTCTCTTTCTTTTTTCCCTTGCAATTTATTTTGAAGAAATTGGGTTATTTGTCCTGTGTGGTTTTCCAGGGCCTGAATACTGGGGATTAGTTCTGTGTGGTTTCGGGTATCACGTTTTTTTCTGTTGTAATTGGTGTGAATTGGTAGGCGGGTCTGGACGCTTGCTGGGCTTTTGTCAGGCTCAGGTTGGAACTTCTGCTGCTGGTTTGGTCTCTGCGTTGCTGAGCGGTGTTCTGCACTTCCATTAGGAGATGTGTGTGCTCGCTTGTCTCTCTTCTTGTGATGCTGACAGTCATTGATGATCATCTCCTATATCCATTGATTGGTTAGAGGTTGCAAAATGGTGGTGTCCAAATTTAGGCAATACTTTTATATAGAGACACTTTCCCTCATCTACTACCTGGTTTCCCAGTGGTCCAGCCCACATAGTATAGGAGAAATAAGTGCTTGATGTTTTAGTCCATTCTCAGGCTGCTATGAAGAAATAACCTAGACTGGGTGATTTATAAAGAAAAGAGGTTTAATTGACTCACAGTTCTGCATGGCTGGGGAGGCCTCAGGAAACTCACAATCATGACAGAAGGCACCTCTTCCCCAGGCGGCAGGAGAGAGAATGAGTGCTAGCAGGGAAATGCCAGATGCTTATAAAACCTTCAGATTTCATGAGAACTCACTTATTATCTCAAGAACAGCGTGGAGGAAACAGCCCCCGTGATTCTGTTACCTCCACCTGGTCCTGCCCTTGACAAGTGGGATTATTACAATTCAAGATGAGACTTGGGTGGGGACAGAGAGCCAAACTATATCACTGGCCAATTAACTTTCTAAAATTCTTAAACTTTTTACTTTCAAATCATTTTACACTTAACAGAAAAGTTGCAAAAATAGTACAGATTATACCCCAGACCTGCTTTCTTTTAATTTTAACACAAACTGCACTATAATTTTCAAAACCGAGAAAATATCATTAGTACAAAACTATTCATTAATTGACATTCTTTATTTAGATCTAAGCAGTTTTCCATGAATGCATTAAGGAGTTTTGGTCCGTCAGTTCGCATGTTGGTCTTGTGTCCTGCCACCTGGCTAACGCACTTACTGTATATTTAATAATTGTTTTGTGGCTTCCTTCGTCTTTTTCATATAGAATCATTCATCAGTAAGCAGAGATAGTTTTACTTACTCCCTTTCAACCTGATACCTTGCGTTTCTTTTTCTTGCCTGATTGTCCTGGCTAGAAGCTGCAGTACAATGTTGAGTCGAAATGGCAAAAACGGATAGCTTTCTCTTGTTTCTGATCTTAGGGGGAAAACATTGTCTTTTACCATTAAGTATGATGCTAGCTGTGTGTGTGTGTGTGTGTGTGTGTGTGTGTGTGTGTGTGTATTTTAACCAATGCTGAGATTTCAAGCTGGGGGGTTTTATGGATGCTGTTTATCAGGTTGAGGAAGTTCTGTTTGGTTCCTACTTTGTTGAGTGTTTTTTTTTTTTTTTTTTTATCAAGAAAGGATGTTGGATTTTGTCAGTCTTTTCCTACGTCTATTGAAATGACCGTGTGGCTTTTGGGCATAGTTCAATTAATATGACATATACTCATTGATTGATTTTTCACATTAAACCAATCTTTCATTCCTGGGATAAAATGTACTTGGTCATGGTGTGCAATCTGTTGCTATATTTTGCTAGATTCTATTTACTAGAACGTGTTGGGGGATTTTGCATTTGAATTCATGTGGGATATTCCAGATGGGGTGCGGTGTATGTGTCTTTGTCTGGTTTTGATACAGAAAAGTACTGTACTGGTCTAAGAATGAGTTGGGGAGTGTTTACACTGTTTTTTTTTTTTTGGTTTTTTTTTTTTTTTTTTTTTTTTTTTTTTTTTTTTTTTTTTTATTTTAAAAATTTTTTCCCCAGGAAAAGGGGAAATTCGGTTTAAAAAACAAAAAAAAAACACAAACACCCCAAACG
>CAUYLG010073977.1:0-13360 GCA_963573385.1 Cacajao melanocephalus | reverse complement strand
CCTCTCCCCCTCCTCTCCCCCCTCCTCTCCCCCCTCCTCTCCCCCCTCCTCTCCCCCCTCCTCTCCCCCCTCCTCTCCCCCCTCCTCTCCCCCCTCCTCTCCCCCATCCTCTCTCCCCTCCTCTCTCCCCTCCTCTCTCCCCTCCTCTCTCCCCTCCTCCCTCTCTCCTCCCCTCTCTCTCAAATCTCTATCGCCTCGTGCTGGGTGTTGGGGGGTGGTTGGGGGGCACAGGCTAGGCAGCCAGGAGGGATGTGCGTGACCCCAGGGCTCTGAGGGATCCACTGGGGATGGACTGTCCAGTCTACACCGATGGGCCTAGGGCTTGTGGCATTATTTTTCTGTCATGTTTATTTATTTGATCCATTTATGTTCTGGAATGAATGACCCCCACCTGTAGAGGATCAGAGGCTCAGCTGCGTCACCTGTCACCTATGTCTCTTGGAGAACAAATCTCAGAGTTAAGGACCCTCTCATTCCCTGCCCCAGCCAGGTGGTCACTGTGGGACCCCTGAAGTGCAAATACTCAGTGGCCACGCCTTTCCTTTTATAAAATTCTAAACCGTAAGGCCAGGGCATTTCCTCCACCCCTACTCCCTCTCCCCATCATCGGGAAACAAAGAATGTGTGTCTTTGGGGCTGGGCCCCTTAGCTCTGTTGGACACTAGGGTTCCGCTGGAGACAAGCCAAAGGGCTCCAGCCTCCCTGTTTCCAGGATAAGGAGCCGCATATGCAGGGCCTCACCGGGTCTACACTCGGTTCCCAGCTGAACGCCCCTCCCTGCACCCTGCAGCTGCATGGCCTCCGTCTCCACCTCCGGCTCCGACACTAACCCCCATCCTCCCTACCCCGTGTCCTCTGCCCACCCCGGTTCCTCTCCCCACCCCCATCTTCCTGGTGGAGACCTTGGTGTTGGGGTGGGGGCAGAGGTGGAGCCGCAAGAGTGGGGCTGGCAGGTGCGGTCCTGGCTGTCACCCCCGTCCTAACCCCAAATCCGTGTCCACTGGACTTCGCCACACTGATTGCCTGTGCTGGGGCCAGGGGTGTTGGCCCGGCCCCACCCAACTGATAAATGGAGGCGAGTCTGTGCATCCCTCACTGGTGCCCACGACCCCCAACTGATGCCCGCACCAATTCCATTCGGAAAGCCGGGTGGGGGCGGACGCGAAAGCGGTGCTTTCAGCCTGCCTTTGTCCTGTTGAGGAGTAGTTGGGGGTGGGGGGACCCCATCTCTCCATGGCTCACTTTTATCCCTTCCACCAAGGTGGGGCTTGGGGGTGGCTTTGGCCCTGGGTGGGGTCTGTGTTGGGGGCTGTGGCAGATTTAATCCCATGGGCACCTCGGGCACTGTCAGGGGTTCAGGGGCGCAGAAGAGAAGCAGAAGAGAAGCTCGCTAGGCTTCTAGGGTGACCCGGCTCGGTTCAGCCTGGAGAGCCCGTCCCTGTCCCCTGCCCCAGCAACTGGGAAGGACGGGGTGGTGGGGCGACCCCTGAGGCCCGGAGCTGCTCGACCCACACCCCCGCCCCCGCACCTTCGCCTGGGCTGCTTCCTCTGGGAAGTGGGTGTAGCACAGCCCAGCGAAACGACTGCGTGGGAAGCGTTTAGCGTGCGCTGGGCGCGGGTCGGAGCCGGGGACTCAGGGAGGGTCTTTTTGCACGGCTGGGGACGGCATGTGTGCGCGCGGGTGTGTGCGTGTGGGTGTGTGCGCGTGGGTGTGTGGGTGGGTGTGTGCGCGGGTGTGTGCGCGTGGGTGTGTGGGTGGGTGCGCGTGCGCGCGCGTGTGTGCGTGCGCGTGGGTGTGGGTGTGCGCGAGTGTGCACGCGTGGGTGTGTGGGTGGGTGGGTGTACACATACCTGTGCAGGAAAACCCGTGACGCAGCCGCCCTTCCTTAGTTTTGCCGGTGCGTGTTTTCTGTGGTTTCTATGGCAGCCTGGCGTCCAGCAGGAGAGGTGCTCTCAGCTCTACCTGGCCCAGGCAGCGGGTGGGCCCTGGGAGGGGCCTGGGGAGACCTGTGCTCGCACCGGGCCTCAATCTGCAGCTGGGGTTTGGGGGCTGAGCTTGGGGCACAAGGGAAGGGTCACTAGTCGTTGGGGACAGGCCATCGCTGGCCACGGGGAACAGGTCAGCGCATCTGGGTGGGGCCGGCATCCAGGGCTCCTTTTTAGTTGAACTGAGCTCCGGAGGCGGCTGGGCTCCATCCAGTGTCTGTGGGTGGCGTGCAGGGGCCGTGTGGTGACTTGGGTGGCAGCCGCTGCATCTTTTTCCTGCAAACATCTCCCAGTGGCGGAGTGGAGGCTGTGTGGACAGCACTTGCCATGGTCACCCACCAGGGCCCCGCTTCTGGTCCCCATGGCAGATTTGTGGAAATTTCGCGTGCGCCCATCCTGGAGAGACCCCTGCTCCTCTTGCTGATCCAAGCCTTAGTGGAAAGGCCCTTCTGCCGCTGTCCCCTGGCTTTCAGCCATCTGGGTAACCAGCTCCACGTAGGTGTCCCCCTTGGAAGTCAGGTGTGTTCTCACTCCTGTGTTGAGAAACCTGTTCTGAGAAGGGCCATGGTCTTTACCCGCCGGCTGGGGGCCAACAGCTCTGGCAGGTTCCGGGCCACCCCCCACTGTTTGAGTTTCTTGGGGGTGGGGGTGGACTTGGCTAGAGGGAGGCTGATGATGTCACAGACAAGGAAAAGTCTGGACTGACAGGCCATGGAAAATGTCTGGCCTCAACAACCAGGGAAGTGGGGAGCTGTCTTCTCTCCCCTCTCCCGTGTTCCATAGTAGGGCCCCTGGAGAGTGGTGTGGGGGAGACGGGGTACCCCAGGGAAGCAGGGGGCAGGGTCCCAGCTGCCTCCCACCCCCAGGGGCTAGGAAGACGATGGTAGGACCCATTCTGTCTGAACACATTTACACCAATCCTAATTGCGGGAGGGCTCTCCTCTCACCGAGGGTCTCTGGGGACCCCCTTTTTCGGGGAGAGTGGGACTGGAAAAGCCGAGGGTATCTGTGCCAGGCTTTCCAGGGGAGACCGAGGCCAGGTGATCTTAGACCTGTGCTGAGGGTCCTGGGAACGTCTTGCTGGATTTCAGGGCCTCCTGGGATTACATCCCTGGGCACCCCACTCAGTCCCACCCTGTTCCAGCTCCGTTGCAGCTGGGGGCCTCAGGAGCTTGGCAGGGGCACTGGTGTTGGTGTGGAGGGGACAGCAGGTGAGGAGGCAGCCCTGGTGGGGAGTGAGGCTGGGTGTGGGACCCTTGGGGCTCCTGGAAACATTGGTCCCAAAGGAAACCCCCAAAGAGTGGCCAGCTTGGGCCCCAGATCCCATAGTGTGGGATCCCCAGATCACGTACCCTTTGGCCTCTTTCCCTCTGACCTCTGCCACACCCAACTGGACCTGGGGCCCCAGAAGAGCTGTTGCTGTTAGCCTTCCCAAGCACCACAGGCGGGGTTGGACATTTAAATAAAATGCCAGGGCTTCAAGGGAGAGGGAGGCCCCACCCCACGCCACCCTACCCTGCCCAGGAGCTGGTAGACCGCAGCACACTCAGCTTCAGCTGTGCCTGCTTCGGGCCCTGTCCCCAGGGTTCCTTAAACTCACCAGGGACAGGGAGACATGGGACACCAGGACCTTCCTGCCAAGGAGCCCTCTGGCCAGATATGCCACCAGAGACATCACCACCTGAATCCTGGACTCACAGCAGGGCCGCCCCCAGAGCTACCTGGAGGTGCAGATCCAGGAGGCCTGGGCTGCCAGGACGGGAGCCTTGCAACTCAGAGCCTGGAAACACTCCCAGGACGTGGCTCATGTCCAGGGTTGCTGAAGCCAGGGCTGTGTCAGCGTAGAGGGCCTGAGAAAGAATGGAACACAACACTAGGCCGGGAGAGTGGCAGGCAGAAGTGAGGAAGACGAGTGTATTTGTTGTGTGAGGCACGCAGAGGGCAAGGGGGCGACGGCTTGGAGGAGAAGGGTTGGGGGCAGGGCCAGGGACCTCCTGTGGCTGTGGGGGAATGCCAGGGAATACCCAGGGCCCCTCGATAATAGGAGAGGGCCGTCTCATGGTTGCCTGGGCCTGACCTGGAGGTGATTGTGGGTGTGAGGTCAGCCAGCCTGCACGCTGTGGTGTGTACTAGTGCAGTGAGTACCAGTGCGTGTGCTGAGAGGTCAGCAGTGGGAGGGTTTGGGGGGACCTGAGCCTGGCTGGTGCTTGGGGACATGCCTGTCAGCACGTGGGCTTCTGGCCTGAGCAGAGGGCTCAGCAGGTGGGGCGGGAGCACATGGGTCGGGAGCACACGGGGCAGCAGAGGAGGGATGCACAGGAGGCTGGGTGGCAGCAGCTGGGCTGGCAAGAGGGGACGGGCACACAAGAGGCGGGCCTGCACACAGGGCGGCAGAGGAGGGACACGGAGGAGGAGGGTCTGCAGCAGGAGGTGGTGAAGCAAGCTGGCTGGCAGCTAGACTGCTGGCAGCATGAAGAGGAAGCCCCATAGGAGATGGGTACACAGCACACAGGCTTGCAGCATACAGGCATGCAGCAAACGGGCACACAACAGACAGGCTTGCAGCAGACGGGCACACAACACACAGGCTTGCAGCAGACGGGCACAAAGCAGGCCTGCTGGCAGGGGGAGGAGGTGCAGCCAGCCGGCTGGCAGCTAGACTGCTGGCAGCACGAGGGCGTGCAGGAGCTGGGGCAGCCTGATTGGCAGGGGCTGGGCTCACAGGCCACCTGGTAGCAGGGGCTGGACACACAGCTCACTGGGGTGCAGACCAGGGTCAGGCAGGGGTCAGGGCACAGCAGCTGGAGGCGCAGCAGAGGGGCTCGCAGCAGCTCTCTGGGCAGTCGTCCACCTGCCAGGAGTCGGAGCAAGCGCTGGAGCAGACGGACATGGTGGACGCGGCCATGCAGGGGGTTGAGCTGGGGGAGACCGGAATGAGTGAGTGGGTGAGTGAATGGGTGAGGGAGTGGGTGAGGGGGCAGGTGAATGTGTGAGTGGGTGGGTGGGTGAGTGTGTGAGGGAGTGTGTGAGAGAGTGGGTGAGGGGGTGAGGGAGTGAGTGGATGAGTGGGTGAGTGGGTGGGTGGGTGAGAGAGCGGGTGAGGGAGTGGTGAGTGGGTGGGTGAGTGAGTGGGTAAATGGGTGAAGGAGTGAGTGAGGGAGAGGGTAAGTGGGTGAGTGGTGAGTCAGTGGGTGGGTGAGTGGATAAATGGGTGAGGGAATGGGTAAGTGGGTGGGTGTGTGGGTGAGAGAGTGGGTGGGTGAGTGGGTGAGGGAGTGGGCAGGTGAGTGGGTGGGTGAGTGGATGTGGGCCTGGGTGAGGGAGTGGGCAGGTGGGTGAGTGGGTGGGTCAGTGGATGTGGGAGTGGGTGAGAGAGTGGGCAGGTAAGTGGGTGTGGGAATGGGTGAGGGAGTGTGAGGCGCTGAGGGCTAGGGGCGTTTGTATCTCTGTGTGCTGTGTGTTGTCCCAGCACGAGGCTTCTCTGTGTTCCTCTTTCCTCGTGTTTGGAGCCGGTTCTTGGGAGCCCTCATCAGGGCTGCTTTATTTTCCCTGGAGAGGCCACCCCCTCGTAGACGCCTTGGCTGCGTTGGGTCTGGGCTGGCAAGTCCTTACTGGGCCTACTTACTGGGTGGGTGAGGATCACACTCGGGGGTTTGAACCCTTGGGTCCCTGGCTCTCATTTTGGGGGACCCAGTGACGGGGTGACTTGGACTCTGAGCTCCTGGAATGGCTGATGTGTGAGCCCTGCTCTGGGGCCATAGTCCCCTTCCATTTGTGCTTGTTGCCAGGTCTCCACTGGTAAAGAGAGGGTGGTGATTCCAGGGCCGTCTCTGCCCGTGACTGTGACCCACTCTTCCTGCTTCAGGCTGAGCCCTGGATGTTTGTTTGCTTCCCGGGGCACCAGCAGCCCACGTGTTTTTCCTGCTGACTGAGACATGTGGGCTCCAGGTTGCGGGGTTGTTTGTGGGCAGGGGATCGGGGGGTCGGCGTCCGGCTGAGCAGTGGCCACATCACTGAGCGGTGAGTCCCCTCTGCCACGCCTGCTCACGGCGCCCGTGAGACTCGGTGAGGGGTGTGTGGCTGCGCTGCATGTCACAGGCTGGGGGCTCTGGAGGCCCCATGGCTTGGCTTTTGCCTCTGCTGCCCGCCATGGAGGTGGTTGGTGCTGCCTCTGCGTCTTCTCCTTCCACCCTTGTGCAGAGGCACAGACCCTCATGCCCAGGGCACCCTTCCTGGTGGCCAAGCCGTGGCGTCTGTCCATGGACCCTTGGACAACCCCTGGGCTGCTTGCTGGTGGTCAGGAGACAGTGGCTGACGCTGTGCCAGAAATGAACGTCACAGTGTCCACTCTCAGGGAGGCAGTGGGCGAGCACCGCTGCACTCAGGCTGCCCAGGTCCTGGGCTGGCAGGACAGAGGCAGCCGGCCCTGGGCAGCTGCGGGGTGAGGAGCTGCACGGAGACAGAAAGCAGGTACTTGTGGGGCGCACAGGGGCAGCTGGAGCACCACGGCCACCGGAGGGTGGGAACCCGAGGCAGGGAGGCCCTGCAAGGGAGCTGGGAGTCATCAGGAGAGGCTGGCAGGTCCGGAAGGCCACGAGCATCTTCATCTGCCAGGGACTGAAGGGGGCTAGACCTGACCCCTTAGAAGGCTGGGGCTCCATTTCACAATTTCTGTTTCATTATTACTGTTGTCTCAATGATGTTTTAAACCAGAACACCTGGAAATTGTGCAAGTTACACTGATTATACAAAGCTTCACACACATTTGCAGTTTCCTGTGGCTGTTATAATTCAGCACAAACTTGATGGTTTAAGAAACAGAAATGTATTCTGTTATTCCAGAGGCCAGGTGCCTGGGAGTGGTGTTGCTGAGCAGAGAGCGAGGCATCCGCAGAGCTGTGCTCCCCGCTGGAGGCTCAGGGAGGACCCTTGTTCCTTTCCCGCTTTCGTTCTGGGGGTGGATGGTGGGCTCTGCCTGCCTCACTTCAGTCTCTGCCCCTGTGCTCACATGGACGCCGCCTGTCCCGGGTGACATTTCTCTGTCTCCTTCTCATAAGAATGCATGTGATGGCTTTTAGGCTCTCCCTGGCTAAGCCAGGATCATCTCGCATCTCAGGGCTCTGAACTTCACTCAGAGATGGAAGACAGAGAGAGTGGATCTCACAGCAGGGCAGGAGGTGCTGGAGGCTGGAAGGACAGGGCAGGGAGGACAGGAGGGGCAAGGTCTAGTGTTCTACAGCAGGCAGCCCCAACCCTGGTACTGGGGACTGGTATGGCCCGTGGCCTGTTAGGGATCGTATGGCTGCAGCGAAGGAGGGGGTGGCAGGAGAGCGAGCGTGACCGTTTGAGCTCCGCCGCCTCCCAGGTTAGTGGCAGCACGGGATTCTCTGAGGAGCACGAATGCTGCTGTGAACTGTGCATGCAAGGGACCTAGGTTTGGCACTCCTTGTGAGAATCTAATGCCTGATGATCTGTCCCTGTCTCCATCACCCCCTGGTGGGACCGTCTAGTTTCAGGAAAAAAAGCTCAGGACTCCCGCTGATCTGACATGATGGTGAGCTGTATAATTATTTTATTGTATATTACAATATAATGATAGAAACAAAGTGCACAATAAATGTAACTCGCTGGAGTCACCCCAAAGCATCCCCTCCCCGGTCGGTGGACGATTGTCTTCCACAAAACCAGCCCCCGGTGCTATAGAGGTTGGGGACCGCTGTAGGGTGACTGTCAATCAGGATGCATAGCCTCACGTCGCTGGAAGGAGGGTATTGAACGTTCCCCACGGAGAGAAACAGTCCATGTTGGAGATGACGGGCGCTCTGGGCACCCAGCCCGACCGCTGGTGCTGTCTGTATGGAAGCATCACTGGGAACCCCATGGAGATGTACAATTATGATTTGTCAGTTTAAAAAAACTTTAGGGATATTAATCAGCAATCTGTAATCAATCTGCAAAGTGCCTTTTCTCCCTGTAAGGCCAGATTCACAGGTTCCAGGGATTCGGGTTGGGACGTCTTCTGGGGAGCGCCATTTGGCCACGATGCCTCCTTCCCCGTGTTCTGCTCGGGCCATTGGTTTCTGCCTCTGTTCACCCCCCCACCTCTGACTTGGCTTGCACGACCTTAGAAGATCACCCTGTGGGCTGCAGTCGCCTCTTTTCGAGATGGGGTCACGGTCCACCCGTCCCACAAGGCCATGTGAGGATTATGTGGTTCAAAAAAGGTCACGAAGGCTTTCCAAAGGTCAGCCACTGTTTTTATTGGCCACGAGGCAGTATGGAGCTTAACAGTGACGCTGGAATTTCCTCTCAAGCCTGGAAAGCCTGGGGCGCCTTTAGGTGGAGTTCTCGCTGCTGCAGTGGGTTTGAGCAGACACTCTGAGGGCTGAGGCTTCAGGGTCCCCCGAGTTCCTTAACTGTAAGGGTCACACTGCCCAGCCCCGAGGCAGGTTCAAAGCACCGACCTCACAGTTATTGAGACAAAGTCCGCATGCGGCAGCCCCGGGATTCCAGGCCCCGCTCACCCTGTGCGTTCAGTTGGCGAGGGGTGCTCAGAGAGGACTCTTCTCCCTTGGCCCTTCTCACTTGGACTGGCCTCCTCTCTCCAGCCCTTCAACGCTGAGGGACTGCGGGGGGTGGGGGCGGCAGAGCAGGGGCCCTGGCAGGGACAGCAGAACTGCTCTCCCTGCCAAGCACACGTGACAACAGCGCGGCACCGGCCTTTCTGCTGGCCAGCCCCTGGCTTCGCCTCGCGTCCCGCTGTAGCAGTCACGGTGGTGGAAACCTGGACTGGAAGGCACAGTGTCTCCTGAAGTTACCAAGTTCTTCCTGTCTTCCTTCAAAATTGGCATCTTCTGCTGGACAAGAACATGCTTTCTTCCAAGACTAAATTCTGTAGAAGAATCTCTCTTGTCATGGGAGCTCTGGAAACATGGGCGTCTCCTGGGAGGCTCTGACCTGTGGACAGGGCCGTTGGCCCTGCTGGCCCAGAGTGGTTTAGCAAATCAGGGGCTGAAGTCACCCTGAACTAAAGCAATGGCGGTGGGGAGAGGCAGGGCAGATCCCACAGATGCCTGGCAGCTCAGTGAAGACAGCAGGGCCCCGGGCAGTGCAGGGGACGAGGTGGAGTCCAGCTGCCCCCGCTGGTCAGGGGAGAGGGCAGTCAGGAGGCATATGAGAGCTCAGCTTCAGATGTGCCAGGTGCGGCTTCCCTTCCATCTGGGGCACCTCTGGAGGCCACTGCAAGTGTGGCTGGGAGCCCAGGGGAGGCACCGGGGTGGAGGCCTGGAGGCTGGGGGCAGGAAGAGACCACACATAGAGGAAAGGCAGAGGAATGGGAGCAGAAGCTGAGACAGACGCGCCCCAGGAGCCCAGGGAGACAGGCACAGCAGGGGCCGGCCAGCAGAGGGAGGACAGAGGGACAGCGTCCTCAGCACTGCAGTTCTTGGCCAACTAAAGGAGGAGGGAGGGGAAGGACGGTGTGCCGGAGGAGCTGGGGGTGAGACGGGGTCACGAGGAGCTGCTTCCTCTGGGAGATGCGAGGCAGCACCGAGTCAGAGGCTGCGATCAGAGGGAGGGGATTTCAGTGACATCCGTTCCCCTACCCACCTTTTTTTTTTGGGGGGACAGGGTCTTACTGTCACCCAGGCTAGAGTGCAGGGGCTCAATCACAGCTCATTGCAGCATTGATCTCCCAGGCACAAGTGATCCTCCCACCTCAGCTTCAGCAGATGGGCATACTGCGTATGTGGGACTACAGGTTCATGCCATCATGCCTAGCTACATCGTTTTTATTTTAATTAATTAGTTAGTTAATTTTTTGAGACACTCTGTCACCCAGGCTGGAGTGCAGTGGTACAATCTTGGCTCACTGCAACCTCCGCCTCCCAGCTGAAGCGATTCTCGGACCACAGCCTCCTGAGTAGCAGGGACCACAGGCACATGCCATGATGCCCTGCTAATTTGTGTAGTTTTAGAGATAGGGTCTCACTATGTTGGCCAGGCTGGTCTCAAACTCCTGGGCTCAAGTGATCTTCCCACCTTGGCCTCCGAAAGTGCTGGGACTACAGGCATGAGCCACACACCTGGCCTTTTTATTTGTAATGGAGACAAAGTTTTACTCTGTTGCCCAGGCTGGAGTTTTATCTATTTTCTCTTAGAAAAGACTTCAGGATATTCATGTCTGGGCAGCAGGCTTCAGACACGGAGGTGTAGGAGCAGTAGAAGGAAGCTGGGTGGCTTCTGGAGCTGGGGAGGCAGAACAGGCTTGGGCAGCTGAGCCTGGGCACTTGCCCCCCCCCAACCCCGCCGCCTCTGAATCTCCCTGAGGACTGAGGGGCTGGGCTGCAGGTAGAGTGAACCGTCCTCTCTGTCTGGGGCCTGGACTCCATATCCAGCCAGCCCCAACTCAGCAGGGAGGGCAGCCCCTCAGGGAAAGGTGGGGCGGCGGGGGTGGCTGTGCCTGTGAATGCCCCCGCTGCCACCCCTGACACTCGCTCACCGGGGCTCTGGGAGAAGGACTTGCCTGCTGCGCTGGGGTGGGGACTGCCATGCTGTTGACCCTCCCTGGGACTGGCACATTCCTGCAGGGATGGCACCAGTGCCAGGCTAGTGTGTGTCGGGCCTGGAGAAGGGCTGGGCTGGGCGCAAGGGCCCCAGGAGGCTGTGCCTGAGCCCTGGCCTCCGGTCTGGCTGGCCAGCAATTCAACCAGAAAAGACCCAAAGAAGAGAGCGAAGCACAGCCGGGCTACGTGAAGGGTGTTTATTAGGGTCTCCAAGCAGGGTCCTCACATGGCCAAAGAGGCACAGCAGCTTCCAAGGAGGCCAGACCACAGGGCCTGGAATGTGGGACCCAGTCCAGGAGGAGCAGGGGCAGTGGGTGGAGGCGGGGCCACATGGAGCTTAGCAGGAACCCCCAGGGCTTAGGGGAGGAGAGGCTGTGCACACATCTCCAAGGAAGACACGAACACCAGGGCAGCCAAGGGGCCAGTAGTGGGAGAGGTGAGGGACTCAGTGCCCAGTGAGCCTAGGGATGTGGCTGGCAGCAGCTGGACTTCTGGCCTGAGGAAAGACCTCAGCAGGCCGGGCGGGAGCATGTAGGGTGGCAGAGGAGGGACACGCAGGAGGCCGGGCGGCAGCAGCTGGGCTGGCAGGAGGAGGCGGGGGCACAGCAGGAGGGGATGGGCACGCAACAGGCGGGCCTGCACACAGGGCGGCAGAGGAGGGACACGGAGGAGGAGGGTCTGCAGCAGGAGGTGGTGCAGCAAGCTGGCTGGCAGCTAGACTGCTGGCAGCACAGAGAGGAAGCCCCAGAGCAGACGGGCACACAGCAGATGGGCTTGCAGCAGACAGGCTTGCAGCAGATGGGCACACAGCAGGACTGCTGGCACGGGGAGGAGGTGCAGCAAGTTGGCTGGCAGCTAGACTGCTGGCAGCATGAAGAGGAAGACTCAGAGCAGGTGGGCACACAGCACACGGGCTTGCAACACACAGGCTTGCAGCAGACGGGCACACAGCAGGCCTGCTGGCAGGGGGAGGAGGTGCAGCAAGTTGGCTGGCAGCTAGACTGCTGGCAGCACGAGGGCATGCAGGAGCTGGTGCAGCCTGATTGGCAGGGGCTGGGCCCACAGGCCGCCTGGCAGCAGGGGCTGGACACACAGTTCACTGGGGTGCAGACCAGGGTCTGGCAGGGGGCCGGGGTGCAGCAGCTGGGGGTGCAGCAGGGGGGCTCGCAGCAGCTCTCTGGGCAGTCGTCCACCTGCCAGGAGTCAGAGCAAGAGTCACAGGAGCCGGGCAGGCAGACGCGGCTGCCGTAGCTCAGGTCGCTGGAGCAGACAGACATGGTGGACACGGCCATGCTGGGGGTTGAGCTGGGGCAGATGGGATGGAGGGAGGGAGGAGTGGGTGTCTGGGTGCTGGATGGAAGGAGGGAGTGAGTGAGTAAGGAGTCTGGGTGCTGGGAGCTTATATAGCTCTCAAGGGTGTGTGTGTTGTCCCAGCACAAGGCCCCAGGCGTTTTCCTTGTTGGTGTTTGGGGCGGTTTTCTGAGGATGCTCACCACGGACCGTGACGCGCAGCTCAGCTCATGCAGCTCCCCCGGTGTCAGCGCTGAGCGGGTCTGTGGGACTGTGCTGGGAGCCGGCCGGAGGGCTGGAGCCCAGCCTCTGCGTGGACCACGAGGGTCAGTGGCCCCTGACCTCTCATCTGCGATTGTCTTTTGGGGCTGCTTACTGCTATTTCCCCTAATTTCTTGACACTCAGTTGAATCAAGGACACTTTTCTTCTTGCTTTATGTTCTCTTTATTTTGAATCCATAGACCAACGAATGGCTTGGGATATGGATTCATCTTTGTCGTCAGCCATGTGATAGGTCTTGCTGTGTGTCAGGAAGTACCTGAGCAAGTTTGTGAATATGACCTCACTAACCCATACATCAACCTTGTAAAGTAGGGGCCATTATTCCCACTCTGCAGTCGGAGAAACTGCAGCACAATGAAGAATCTGTGCAAAAGCTTGCACCAGCAGGCCGAGGAGCCTGCACTGGAGGCCTGGCGGGCCTGTGTTCTGCGTTCTTCACCACCAGCCTCTGCTGCCTCAGAGAGCAAGGGACGTAGGAAGTCAGAGTGAGAAACCCAGATTCTGTGAGGGGCTGGCAGAGCACACTTTAGACACGGCGGTGTGGGATTGATGCGCAAGTATCTGGTGGGTGCCCGGAGGGTTGGGTCTGGCCATGGGAAAGGAGCTCCTTCCATCTAAAGAGAGGATTTGGGTTTATTTATGAGTGGGAATGTGAAGAAACACTATTGGGCAGGGAAGCTCTGGTTCAGAGTTCAGAGGGGTTGTTTAGGAGGTTGACAGATTCCTTTCTGGGAAGTGAATTGTTTTTAATTTTGAGAAGAGGACACTCTGAGGCCTTTGTGGTTGAGGACTCTAGAGCCCCGGCGCTAATCCAGTCTGGAGGATCCTGAGATTAAGGGAGAGCTGCTTGGTTCTGCCTGGAAAGCTGGAGGGCTTCAGGCCCACAGGAAGTGGTGAGCAGCTGAGGGCCTGGGGTGTGTGGTAGATGGGCCCCTTGAAGTGAAAAGCCCTGATGTGTGCTGTGTGCCGTGTCCGTGGTGTGAATATCCCACCGTGGTGAGGTGAAGGCCTGGTGTGTGCTGTGTGCCGTGTCCGTGGTGTGAATATCGCACCGTGGTGAGGTGAAGGCCTGGTGTGTGCTGTGTGCCGTGTCCGTGGTGTGAATATCGCACCGTGGTGAGGTGAAGGCCTGGTGTGTGCTGTGTGCCGTGTCCGTGGTGTGAATATCCCACCGTGGTGAGGTGAAGGCCTGGTGTGTGCTGTGTGCCGTGTCCGTGGTGTGAATATCGCACCGTGG
>CAUYLG010073976.1:0-22077 GCA_963573385.1 Cacajao melanocephalus | reverse complement strand
GTACTCCTACCCTGAGCCCAAGAGGTGGAGGCTGCAGTGAGCCGGGATCGCCCCACTGCACTCCAGCCTAAGTGACAGAGCCAGACTCCTCAAAAACAAAAAGTAAGATAAAAAATATGGAAAGAGCATTCCCAGAGAAGCTCAGTTCCAACCTTCGACTTCAATTTTTTTTATCGCTTTTATGTTTTTTATGTAGGGAATGTGTATTAAAGAAAAAGTCTGGCTAAAGAGATGAAGAGCTCATAAGAGCATGTCTCAATTTAAACAAGAGTAGCATTGGCAACTGTTGTTCTTAGCAGCAGCTAGCAAGGTGGAATTGGCACCGCGCTGCTCCTGACTGCCTCTACTCCACGCTGGGGTAGGGGCTGGAGTCACCCAAGCCCTCGGGATAAGAAATGCCCAATTTGGAACCTGATGGCAGGGAATATTTAATAATTATCTTGTAAGATTAAAAATAAATATATATTTTTACTACTCATTTCCTGGAATTTTGGAAGGACAAGGAATTATATGTTCAGTCTCTCATTTTAACTCAAAATTTTGTTTCTTGAGAGCTTTTCATCTAGTAAGTCAGTTCCTGCCTTAATCTTATCCCTTTTTCCCCCTTATTACACCATTTTTGTTCCCCTAACAACTGAAGGCTTTTCCAAGTTCTGAGACAATTCTCACCCCAAGCAGAATTTTGAAAGCTGCTTTCCAACACCATGGTACTCAACAAGCCCCCTTTGCTGCCACCACAGCCCAGCACATGTTCCCAAAGCCTGAAAGCTGTCTTGTTTGTGGTTGAGCCCCTGCCAGGCACCCTGGGGCCTGATGGCTTTTATCTGGGGTACCTCATTGGCTCATAGGTCCTACTGGGTGCTGCTCATGAGCCAGATTTGGGCAAGAACATTTTCAGTTTTATTCTGGGTTTCTATTCCTACTTACAAGCTTCAGAGAAAAAACTTTCAACAAACAGACAATTATTAGTGATTCACAAACAAGGCAGCATCCAGCCTCCTACAACATGGAAGGGAGCTCCACTGACCCAACCAGAGAAGGCAGGCTTCATAGGCAGAAAAGGCTGAAGAAAGCAGAAACAAGGAACATAAGGGGGACGTATCATTTCAAAGCTACTTTCCTTACAGAGAGTCTTGCTGGCTTAGTGAGATTTGGCCATCATATCTCTCCTGATTTCTCGAAAGATCAGACTTCACGAATAAACAGCTTAGCATTTGGTTTGGTGATGTGGAACCGTAACATGAGTAATTCTATTTTGGGTAGGTCTGTTGGGGCCTAGCGCAGGAATTCAATCCAAATCAATGGCCTCCCATAAACTTTATTTAACAGAGCTCTATGATGTTGAGAAAGTTACTTCACTTATCTGGACCACAGCTTCCTCATTTGGGAATGGAGATTGTGATGCTAGCTACCTCTTAGGCTTATTGTGAGGAGTAAATATATAGGGATGGAAAGCGCGTACAATCCCTGTCACTAAAGGGCTCATTAAGTGTTAGCTGTTAGACTGTAGAATATCAGGCTTCCCCTCTGTCTTTTCTAGGACTTCTGAATATCACCTTCTCCTGAGTTTCCCGTTGTCCTGTTTGTCCCCCTGCAAGGCCCTTCTACCATACTGTGTGAGAACCCCCAGGATACATCTTCTCTGTCTCCTTGCTCTTCAATTGCTGTTTTATTTCTACAGCTGGACCTGCAGGTGCTGAAGTCCTCTCAGCACCTGCAGTATCCCAGAGGGCAAAGACAGGGCCAAATATGGGATTCTGGATTCTCTTCGGGGGATTCTCTTCCCCCTGCAAGTATAAAGGGGATATACTTGCAGGGTATTCTCTTCCCCTTGCAAGTTTAAAGGTATCCAGGCTGGGCCTTGTCCTAAGATATGATGGAACTGAATTCTCCCAGCAAGCATGTGAGCTTAGAAGAGAACACCATGCTCCACACAAGAATGCATACTGGCCAACACCCTGTGCAAAGATCCAGAGAAACTGTGTTCAGACTCCTGACTTATGAAAATAGTGAATTTTTAAGTGTGTATTGTTTTAAGATGCTAAATTTGTGGTGATTTGTTACATGACAATAGAAAACTAATAGGGATAAAACGACATTTGAAGTGCATCACATCATGAAATTACTAGATGAAAAGCTCTCAAGAAACAAAATTTTGAGTTGAAATGAGAGACTGAACATATAATTCCTTGTCCTTCCAAAATCCCAGGAAATGAGTAGTAAAAATATATATTTATTTTTAATCTTACAAGATAAGAACAACAAGCAGAGTTGCTTGAAATAGGAGCTGATTCTTCCTCACTCCCTTTTTTATGTAACTGAAGTTTCTCACACTTGAGGAGAAGTATATTTCCTTGCTCCTTGACCTTCAACGCAGCCATGTGGCTTGCTTTGGCCAATGAGTTATAGGTAGATATGGTGTGACCAGAGGCTTAATTCCTAACTTAGATCTTGAAACCACCTTTGCAAAATTATGGCTGAGACAGTGAAAGAGATCTAACTCAACTGACTCCACCTTCTTCTAATCTCCAAGCTGTGCTTGTTCATTCTGGGTGTAGGCTGAACTAACTTTGGGAAAAACTTATAGTTTAAAACAAAGATGATGAAACAGCCCTTTCCCAAAGCAGACCTCCTTCTTGCCTGGGGATTAGACTGCCTTTGTAGGACTGACAGTAGCCACAAAATTAGAAATTATGGTTTAAGAATCATGCAGCTGGGTGCTACAAGATTCTCACCCTCCCTAAATTGCTCCTAAGATCAATGGTTGAAATATTTTGCAGACCCTGTACTTGATGGCACCACCCAGATCAATAAACTGGCTCATCTGATCTTGTGGCCCCCTACCCAGGAACTGACTCATCACAAGACAGCTTCAACTCCCTATGATTTCATCTCTGACCAATCAGCACTCCTGGCTCACTGGCTTCCCCCACACCCACCAAGTTGTTCTTAAAACCTCTGCTCCCCAAATGCTCAGGGAGACTGATTTGAGTAATAATGAAACTCCATTCTCCCACACAGCCAACTCTGAGTGAGTAACTCTTTTCTCTATTGCAGTATCCCTGTCTTGATAAATTGCCTCGGTCTAGGCAGCAGGAAAGGTGAATCCACTGGATGGTTACAATCTTGCTTTTTATGCTTATATCATCACCATGTGAAGAGCTGCTCTGGCTAGCATTCTGGTCCAAGTGGAATGGGAAAGACATTGAGGAGATCTGGACAACCTGCTGCTTAGAATACATCCCAGCTAAGCTCAACATGAATTAAATGACCCCAAGCCAATGTGCAAACATTTGAGAGAAAATAAGTGATTGTTTTCTTAAGCTGACAAAATTTGCAGTTATTATTCAATAACACTGTGAAAATAGGTGACTACAAGAGAAGAAAGAACAGTACAAAAAAAATCGGACATGTAAAAGCAGATGGTAATGTCCGCTTTCATTTCTGACTATATCATATCAAAACCAATGCAAGTTCTAGAACTGAGAAATAAAACATCTAAAATTAAAAATGTAATAGGTGGTTTTGAAAGCAGAGAAGAATATTATTGAATTGGAAGATAGGTTAATAGAAAAAGAAAATATCCAAATTGAAGCAGAGAAAAAAAATAAAAATATAGGGAAAAGTATATGTGAAACATAAGCAGTCTAAAATTAGTGTAAAGAGAGTTCCAAAAGAAGAAATGGAAAGAAATAAGATTTGAAAAGAAATTTTCAAAACTGACAAAAAACATCAAAACTCAGATTTAAGAGGTTCAGGAACCTCAAGCAGGACAAAGTCAACAAAAATTGCAAATAAACACATCAAGATAAAACAGCTAACAACCAAAGACAAAGAGAAAAATCTAAACAACTGCTGAGGGTGGGGGTAGAGGATGCTGGGAAACACATCACCTTCACACCCCCAAAAATAAGGCTGAAAGCTTACTTCTCAACAGAAATGCAGGAAGCAAGAAAAGATATCTGGAATAGTTTTTCCAAAATATTTGAAATAGTTTCTCTAAACTATTCCAAAGGAATATCTTTAAAGTATTTTGAAAGAAAATATTTGCCAAGGTACAATTCCAAACTCAACAAAAAATGAAGCAAAATAAACAATCACCTGCTGGCCCGTACTGAAAAAAACACTGAAGGGAATTTTTCAGGAAAATAATATCAGACAGAAATGAAAAAATGCAGGTGGAAATGAAGAGCACTGAAAAGGGCATACGTATTTAAAATACAAATGAATATTGACCCTACAAAACAAGAATAATTATGTCTTTTGATGTTTCAAATACAGTTTGAGTATTTCTTCTTTGATATGCTTGGGACCAGAAGTATTTTGGTCCATATTTGGGATTTTTTCAAATATTTGCATATTCATAATGAGGTATCTATTTTCCCACAGTTCTGGAGGCTGGAAGTCCAAGATCAAGAGGTCAGCAGGGTTGGTTATTCTGAGCCCTCTCTGCCTGGCTTGCAAAGGACTGTCTTCTCCTTGAGCTCTCACATGTTCTTTTCTCTGCATGTGCACATTTCCTTTTTTTTCTTTCTTTTCCTGAAAGTAACTGACTCGTGTCTTTATTTAGTTTTCTTTGTGCTCAGTGCTCATTCTTTGCACACATCTCATAGCCTCACAGTGTTTTTCCTCGAGCTGATTTTCATTAGGGAATACATCAATCCCATTTTTCTTCCCTGAAGGCACTTCCTTGGAAGCTTCCATTCTCCTCCCTGTGCTGCTTGCTCTCTGGGATCCCTGGCCAGCTGTTATCCTGGGATTTCTGTTTGCTGTAATTCTTGGAATTCCCCTTATCTCTGTCCTGTGCTGTATTTCTGTTTTTCTGTATCTCATGCCTTTCTTTCTTGTTGTACAGGTAATGCTGTTGTGAACATTAATGTTTATGTCTTTTGGTGTACGTGTGTGCATTTCTCTTGGGTGGATATATAGAAAGGGGATTTCTGGGTCTCAGGGGTTGGGTTTTTCCAGTTGTAGTTGATACTGCCAGTTTTCTAAAGTAACTGCACCAATTTACACTCCTACTGGCAGTTTCACTGACCCCACATCCTCACCAGTACTTGATACTGTTTGTTTTAAAATATGAGCCATTCTGATTGGGTGCATATTGGTATTTCATTGCAGTTTTAATTTGCATCTCTTGATGACTTATGATAATAAATGTTTCTGGTCATTTGTGTGTCTTATTCAGAGAGTGCCTATTTAAGGTTCTGTCTATTTTTCTATTGGCTTACCTGTCATTTTCTTAGTGATAAATAATAGTTTGTTTTTTCTAGATACGCAATCGATGACATGCTTTTTCACAATGTACACAAATTCTTCACTTTTCCAATCCATTAATCTTTTCCTTTAGGGATGATTTTTTAAAAATCTTCTTTAATAAGTCTTTGTCTATTCAAGGGTTATGAATATATCTCCCTATTTTATTTCTAAGAAGATTTATTTGTGTCACCTCTCAGATTTAGATTTACCTAGAGTTTTAAAAATTCTCCCTGGGCGTGATTTTGTGTATGGTGTGAGGCAGTGGCCCAGGTTAATTTTTTTCCATAAATATATGTAATATTGAAGAGTTTGTATATTATTGGCATTACTTCTTCCTAATTAGTCTGGAAGACTTCACCAGTGACTTTTAGGGAGTTTTCATTTCATTGTATTCTGCCATTGTTGGACATAGTGTTCTGTATTAATATACAGCTGTGAAGATTATTTGTATATGTATATTAATATTCTGAATATTCTCTCCAACAATTTGGAATGACCATGTTGGGAGGATAGGTAAGGGATTCAGAGACGGAGATATTGTAAGAAAGCTAAATCTTCATTTGCTACAATAGGAAGTCAGTAGGTAATGTCTAAATTTTGGAAATAATTAGATGTGTAAGGGCTAGAAGAGACAGATTAAAAAAAATTGAAAGTGCTTGTCCTTACAGTGGAAATGTGGAGGGAGAGGGGAAGGTAGAGATGGAACCATTGCATTTTACAAAAGCCTGTTAGAACTATTTGAGTTTTTGCAATTCTGTGCTCATATTACTTTGATAAAATAAAAATCAAGTAACTAAACAATGAAAGAGTGAAATGAGAAAAAAGTCTAAAACAACATAACCCAAAATAGTAACGGTGTCTCTAAGTAATGCAATTATAAGTTATTCGTTTTTCTTTCTTTTTTTCTCCTCTGATTTTTCTACAATGAACATTTTTAAAGTTAAAGATCCAGTTAATTATGGATCTTAAAGAGCCAGTTAATTCTTAAGCAGAATATTTTATTTATCTGAGGTCATAATCATCCTACTTTTGTGAACTCCTGAGGGAACTGTTAGACATTGCTCAGCAATGTAATCAGAGTTCAGGAAGCTCCAAGCTGGGGCCTGGAAGAAGTGACACTGCTGGGCCAGAACAGAGCAACCAAGTGGTCCAAGCAGTATGCATAAGGGCAGGCCAGGCTCTTATTCCCAAAGTGGTCAGTGACCAAGTCTTGATGAGGAGGCATGTGCACAGGGTATAGGTGAGCATATGTGGAAGCCGGGCAGAGTTTGGGCACCTAGAAGCCCAGCAGCAATCACATTTCACATACACAAGAGGCTCTGCCTTTTAGACTGTAGACGCTCAAGCAGGATCTGGTTTTAGGGAGCATCCCTTAAGCTGAGGACAGATGAGGCTTCAGTCTTACCAGGAGAAACTAGGTGGTTGGGCAAGCAACCAGTCTGCCCTCAATGAGTTCAGAAAAAGCCAATATGGGACACTGGGGGATCTCTCTGGGGTCCAAACTCTAGGATTCCTGGCAGTGAGAGACTTGAGGGTAACTCAGAGAGCCCATCCATTGCAACTGAGCCCCTGGGAACTGTGCCCAGAGGAGTCAATTCATTACACCCTGTGTTAGTTTCCTAGAGCTGCTGTAACAAAGTACCACAAACAGAGCATGTAAACAAGAGCAATCTATTGCCTCATGGGTCTGGAGGCTAGAAGTTCAAGATCAACGTGTCAGAAGAGCCATGCCCCACTGGAGGTCCACAGAAAGATCTGTTGCAAGCGTGTCTCCTAGCTCTGGTAGTTCCTTGGCTTGTGTCAGCATAACTGCAATCTTCACGTGATTGCGCTCTCTCTCTCTCTCTGTGTGTGTGTGTGTATCTGTCTGTCTGTCTTCATGTCTAAATTTCACCTTCTCATAAGGACACCTGTCATATTTGGATTAATGGCCCACCCTATTTCAGTATGACCTCATTTTAACTTTATTAAATTACATTAATGCAGTAACCCTATATTTACAGTAAACCCATATTCAGACAAGGTCACATTCTGAGGTCATGGGCGTTAGGACTTCAATATATAAATTTGGGGAGGTGGGGCCACAGTGCAACCCGTAATACAGCCCCAAAGTGATGTACATGTTAGAGTTTGGATTCAGCCTCAACCAGAAAGTGGGGCATACCAGTGGATCCAATTTCAAGGAGCTGAGGAAAATTGAGGCAGGAAAAAGATCAAAGCCATACACCCTTCAGTGCGTATATGAGAATGAATGAAGCGATAGCATTACCCATTTGACTTCAGGTGTGACATGGAAGTATGGTACAGTGGATGACACAAAGGAGTTGTCATTAGCATCACTGCTGTGGTCATGGCCAAAATCACGGCCAACAAGTCCTGAGCACCTACCTAAATGAACTGTTTTACGTAACTTGACACCACTAATCCTCAACTCGGACCAATGGTACGCGTATGACTATTATCCTGTGAACAAAAGTTCTCTGAAAAGGAATTTAGAGGAAAGAGACTTAATCCAGTAACAGCTGGCAAACTGAAGAGACACAGCCTTCAATGTAAAATGAAGGTACGTTTCAGAGAGCAAAGGGAAATTTTTTCTTTTATAATGAAAGATCCCCTCCAGATTTCCATTCAAGTCCACTTACTTAAATAAAGGATTCCAACTTGCTTACTTCTGACCGGTTGATGTTTGGTGAGTGCTGATTGGTCAACACTTGCAGAGTTCTGATTGGTTGACATAGGTCACAGCCTATTGGTTGGCTCAGGCAGCATAAATATGAACAGGCAGCTATGAAAGCCCCTAAGTTAAGCAGACATGCAGGTTTTCCAGGAACTCCAGGTATGTGTGTGACCTCTAGTAAGCAAATAGCCACTTGGCTCTTTTGAATTTAGGCTGTTAGCCAGTCAGGATTCATCTGAGGGATTGGCACTTTCAAGATTCACATTCCGTCCCTGCTTTTTATCAAAACCTGTCAGTAGACAGCCATGATGATGGTTTAGGTTGGTTGCATCCCATCATGGTGCTGGAGTGGCTGGCAACCTGTTCCAGGTTCTTCTAGTCCTGTGCAGAGATCTTTTGACAAGGCAGTGACCAACTGAGCAACTAGACCCATTTACTTATGAGAGGCACTGAGGCATCTGTTCAATTTGAATTAACATCTCTTGGCTTAAGTTGGCTTCAGTTTCCAGCTGGAATGAGTCTAAAGTCTCGAGGTGTTAGGCCAGCATAATCTTGGTGAGGGTCTCTTGAAGGCATCTGTTAAAACAGGCTGGAGTGATTTTAAAGAGGAGCCAAATAGTCCAAGGAGATTCATTAAGATTTGTAGGGCAGAACACAGAAGGAATCTTACCAGGAAGAAGCTGGCTGAAAATATCTGGAAATTGGAATTCTAATTCAGCAAGTCCAGTCAGGAGGCTTTCTGAAGGTGTCCTTTTCAGACAGCCAGCTGTAGGATTTGGCCAACTTAGGATCTCAGATGTTTCTAATTCAGTCTGACGGGAAGAATTTACCCAGGTACAACAGGAAGTGTTAGTGACAGCATAAATACCACCATGTGCAATGAGATACTCTAATGCAACGTGGTTGTCCAGGACCACATGGGCAAGGGAATCTACAAATCTCTGTTGTGCCCTGATGGTACAGGCAGTGGAACAGGCAATACTGCTAATAGTGCAGGAAAGCTTTCTGATCCCATATTCATTCCAAGCAGGGCCTAGCCCAAACCAGGACCCCAGAATCCTTTCTGATTTAGATCCTTCACTAGGGTTAAGCCCACCAGGTAAGTCACATCCTTGGGAGTATCCGCAGTTACCATCTTCATCATCTGAGGGGTTCTCACCAGCATAGTCATCAACTGTTGGTAGGGCTCTTTTGGCCCTGGGATGTCGATTCAATGTTCCCTGAGTTAGAGATTTAATAATGGTGACAGGAGCAACAACTTGACCCAGAAAGCAAATGCCTATGCTTTTTCAGGACCTGAAGCAGGGGTAGAAAAAAGTAATTTTGGCTGACGTAGCTCCAGCCAAAAACACAGCTTGAATGGGGGCACATAATTAGAGGTTACAGAAATTCAAGGAGCCCTTTGTCAGATGGGTAGACTGCAAATTTTTTTCCCATTCTCCAGAATCTACAGAGAACTAAAGCAGATTTACAAGAAAAAAGCAAACAAACCCATTCAAAAGTGGGTGAAAGATACGAACAGAAACTTTTCGAGGGAAGACATTTATGAAGCCAACGAACATATGAAAAAATGCTCATCATCACTGGTCATTAGAGAAATGCAAATCAAAGCCACATTGAGATACCACCTCACACCAGTTAGAATGGCGATCATTAAAAAATCTG
This sequence comes from Cacajao melanocephalus, assembly GCA_963573385.1. Taxonomy (NCBI): domain Eukaryota; kingdom Metazoa; phylum Chordata; class Mammalia; order Primates; family Pitheciidae; genus Cacajao; species Cacajao melanocephalus. Next base: position 12,476 of record CAUYLG010073976.1, on the reverse strand, counting down.
AAGAAAACAGATGCTGGAGAGGATGTGGAGAAACAGGAACACTTTTACACTGTTGGTGGGAGTGTAAATTAGTTCAAGCATTGTGGAAGACAGTGTGGTGATTCCTCAAGGACCTAGAAATAGAAATTCCATTTGACCCAGCAATCCCTTTACTAGGTATATTCCCAAAGGATTATAAATCATTCTATTATAAAGACACATGCACACATATGTTCATTGCAGTGCTGTTTACAATAGCAAAGACCTGGAACCAACCCAAATGCCCATCAATGATAGACTGGACAAAGAAAATGTGGCACATATACACCATGGAATGCTATGCAGCCATAAAGAAAGGATGAGTTCATGTCCTTTGTAGGGACATGGATGAATCTGGAAACCATCATTCTCAGCAAACTGACATAAGAACAAAAAACCAAACACCGCATGTTCTCACTCATAGGTGGGTGTTGAACAATGAGAACACATAGGCACAGGGAGGGGAACGTCACACACTGGGGTCTGTTGGAGGGTAGGGGCTAGGGGAGGGACAAAAGGGAGTAGGGAGTTTGGGGAGGGATAACATTGGGAGAAATGCCTGATGTAGGTGATGGGGGGATGGAGACAGCAAATCACTATGGCATGTGTGTACTATGCAACAATCCTGCAAGATCTGCACATGTACTCCAGAACTTAAAGTACAATAAACATTTTTTTAAAAAATTCAAGGAGCTGTTTACAGGCAAGAGAGGGTATGTGGTCAAACCGAGTACTTCTGTTAGGTAATGACAGAGTGGTATGATCCATCCGGCAGATTTGGGGAACCAAGGAGGACTCTTGGGCTTTCTTTGGTACATGCTACAGAGAGGAGTCTTACTAAGTGTTCTGTTTCTATGGGATTTTTGCAATATATGAAGTAGAGAGGGTGGGGAGTATTCAGAATCAGGGGAGGAAATGCAAGGTAGGGGAATAGGAAGATATTTATGGCATAGAAAAAACAGTGAAGAAAAAACAAGGTTGAACCTCAGGAGCATGGTTATGCACCCAACAGGCAACAGCTGGTGGATCAAACAGGGATACCAAGCAACTGTGCACATGAGGGAAGCTGGTCACTGGGATGATTTTAGGATTCTTGTTTCCTCCAATAGATTTGTCAGGGGGAAAGGTGATGTATCCAACACTCAGGTTGCCTGTAGAGACAAGGGATTGGGATTGCTGTATCTAGGCATTATCTTCCCATGAGTAGGAAGAACTGTCATGGAGAGTCGAAAAAGAAAGGAGGCCGGGCACGGTGGCTCATGCCACATCCTGGAGACCAATTTTGTTATGTGCTTTCTTAGTCTCCATTTTCTAATGGTACTGCTGAGCTCAGGACTATCAATTCAAGCATTATTTCCCGCTTCAAGAGAAGGAAACATGGGCTTGAAAGGCTTCTGAGGAGTTCCTTTCCAGGAGGTGTATTGTATGGGAGCTGATGGGACACACAGAAATCAGTGATTGTCAGCGAGGAACCCCCAGTTGGAGGGGATAGAGATTTAGGAACCATCACAGGTTGGTTGGTTGGCTCCTGGAATCATCCAGATGAGTTCAGAACTCTGAGCAGGGACACTCCAGAGTATTCAGGGCTAAGGACAGAGTGGCTCAATGTCAACCAGAGCTCTAGTCCCAGAATGTCCCTGGAGCATCCCTTGTCCTGCTTGAGGGAAGAGGCCCAGGGACCTTATCAAGATTTAATTGCAGCCATCATTTGTATTTGGGGCAATCCTTTTAAAAAATTTCTGGAACATCTTCTGAAAACACACTTTGTTTTTTACATTTTGGTTTTGAGGACAGGGCATGTTTGAGTTGTCCCTTGCTAATTGTTGTAACCAAAGGACCATTAACTTAGCAGTCTTCTCTTGACAGTCTAATGCTCAAGTAGCCCTAGATTCTTTATTCTTTTCCAAAGTTTTGGATAATGAATTGGCCAAAGAGGCTATTTCATAAGGTTACTTTGCAGCCCAATTAAGGTCATGCTGTTTTATCAGGGTACTGAGGGTTCAGAAAGCCCAGCCACAAAAAAATGAAATTAAACACCTCGAGTGTTTCATCATTTAAATATTTGATCTCCAAATTTTGTTGGAAAGTCTCTTGAAATCTATCAAAATAATCAAGGACAGTCTCATCCTTTTTTTGTGTATAACACTGTGTGGCTTTCCAGTTTATCTGATGGGGAAAAAAATAGGGGAATGGCTTTTAGTAATTTGGTATCCCGTTTCTGTGCCTTATCAAATCCTTGGGCACCAGTCCACTTGAAGTCCTCAAAGGGTCTTTCCCAGTCAGCAGCTAACAGCTGATAAAGATTGCAGAACCCAGGCTGATAAGCCCTGATGATTAGGCTGCAATGTTACTCAAATTCAAGGGAGTTTGTCTTCAAGAAATTAGAGAAATGTTTTACTAGGGCCAAAAGTTCTGATGTGGACTAAGGAGCATACAGAATTTGTCAACCTCTACTCCCCATTGTTTGGGCCTTAAAGGGGGCTATTAAGAAGGGCTGGAAGAGTCCAGAGGCAGTGGAAATGGCAGGAGAAGAGAGAAAGGGGAATTCAGAAGGAGTGAAAGAGGAAGGAGGGAGTAAAGGATAAAGCAGTTGCCTCATAAAAGGTGCAGAAGACAGGCAAGGTGGCAGGAAAGGTGAGCTAGCAGAACAAAGGTCTTAGAGAGGTTTATCTGCAGCTTTAGTTTCAGTCTCCCAAAGGCCAATCTCTTTTTAATTCATTAAGATATTTGCCTAATTTGGAATTGTTTTCTTTAAGGGAAGCATAGTAGCTCTTGATTTTATTTGAAACTTTAAAAGTAACAATTGCAAAAGGCTTTTCATTGTCTCTGGGAAGTCAAGTATTATTTGTTCTAATTGTGAGCACAGATAGGCAAGTTTTGGAATTTCAAAGGAACCCCCATGTTGGCCTGCAAAATTTTTAGATCATCCCAGGTAATTTTTGTCCAGAGATCTAGCCAATTACATCTCTCTGGACTATAATTTTTGCTCATAAAACCAGCTGGAGTGCCAGAGGGAGGCTGATCAGCAGAGAAAGACAGAGATTACCCACTGCGCTAACCTGATAAAGGCATTCCTCTAGTGCACCTTAGAGTGTCCTCACAAAACCTGATGGAACGGCTGGGTCTGCAACCTTATGAAGAGACCACCTCTGCAAACCAGATGGAGAGGCCCCCCTTCCTGGGGAGGTCTCTTTCCAGATCCAGATGGAGAGGACTGGCTGAGGAGGTAAAATAAAGGCTCTGAGATTTCGATCAAAAGTGTGGGAGGAGCCGGGCATGGTGGTTCACACCTGTAATCCCAGCACTTTGGGAGGCCGAGGTGGGTGGATCACCTGAGGTTAGGAGTTCAAGACCAGCCTGACCAACATGGTAAAACCCCGTCTCTACTAAAAATACAAAAATTAGCTGGGCATGGTAGTACATGCCTGTAATTTCAGCTACTTGTGAGGCTGAGGCACAAGAATCACTGAACTCTGGAGGCAGAGGTTGCAGTGAGCTGAGATCGTGCCACTGCACTCCAGCCTGGGTGATAACAGTAAAATTCCATCTCAAAAAACAAACGAAAAAAGCATGGGAGGTATGAATTCAGGAGGGCTTACCTGAGGCTTCCTGGCATCTCTAAGACAACTGAACCCAAGGGACCCTTGCAGGTGCCCATGCATTGGTTCAAGACAGCGTCAGGAGGAGAACTGGTGTTGCTTTGAATTCCATTTCTGATGCCAAAGAATGTGAACAAAAGTTCTCTGAAAAGGAATTTAGAGGAAAGAGACTTTTTCTCAGTAAACAGTTTTCATAGCAAAGAGACACAGCTTTTATGTAAAATGAAGGTGCAGTCCAGAGAACAATGGGAAATTTAACTTTTATAGAGGAAGTTCCTACCCAGGTTCCCTCTCAAGTCCACATATTCACATGAAGCATTTAAATTTACTTAGTTATGATTGTTTGATGTTTACTGATCTCTGATTGGTTGATGTAGGTCACAGCTTATTGGCTGGTTCAGGCAACATAAATAGGAACAGGCAACTATGAAAGTCCTAAAGTTATGCAGACATGCAGGTTTTCATGGAACTCAGAGCACATACGTAACCTCTAGTCAACAAATGGTCTCTTGGCTCTTACTGAATTTAGGCCCAGTCAGCCACTCAGGATTCATCTTGAAGGACTGGCTCTTTCAAGGTTTACAATCCCCCATTTTCATAAATGAGGAAGCTGAGATTCAGAAAGATTGAGTAGTTTTGTCTAATCCCCCAGTGGTTAATAGTCTAACACAGATTCCACTCTGTCTGTGTGACTCTATAGCCTGTACTCACCACAGCCACTCTGCTTGTGTGGACTCCTATTGTAGTATATGGCTGCCTGGATCTCTGAAGGAAGAAGCGACATTGAGTGGAAGCCATACTGGGATTGATTGTGGATGTCTGCGATGGACAGGAATGTAGGAAGTTGGGGTGTGTGTGCTGTGTCTATGCCACGCAGTGGAAAGAGCTCTACACAGGGACTCCAGAGAGCTTGACTCTAGGCCTGACTCTCAGTTTATGGGCTACAAGTGCCACTCATCTGTGTATCAATGGCCTCACTCAGTAAACAAAAAAAATAAGATTTCAAAATTTCCCTTTTTGCCCTAAAATTCTATGGCTTTTATGTATTTATTTGTTTATTTATTTATTGAGACAGTGTCTCACTCTGCTGACCAGGCCTTAGCACACTGGCACGATCTAGGCTCACTGTAGCCTCTACCCCCCAAGCACAAGCAGTCCTCCTGCCTCAGACTCCTAATTGCTATGAGTACAAGCACACACCACTCACAAAGCCAATTGTAAGGTTTATTGTTGAATTTAAACTGAGGAAACTGAGGCCAGTATAAGAAAAATTAGGTTCCAATTTGTTCGGCTCCTGGGCGAGGTTCTATGGTCTGGGGAAGGGGGCCAGAGAAGTCTCGCTTGACTTCTTGAGGCGGGGGGTTTTATAGCGAGTAAGGGTGTCTTGACTGGTTGTGAGGGAACAGGACGTGGTCAGGGCAAGCTACTATTGGTAGGTAGGCGGGACTGCCTGTGAGTGGGCCCTCCAGGGGGAATGGGGCCAGCTGCTATTGGGCAGGGTTTGGCAGGGTTTCTTTTAAATTTTGGTGGGGTTTTCTAATGACAGGCTAGGTGCCGAGTGCAGAGTCTGGTGTTGAGTGCGGATTTGAGTGCGGAGTGCAGAAGTGGGTGTGGGCTAGGTGCCGAGTGCAGAGGTGGGCGTGTCAAGAGCAGGGGCAGGCGTGTCCAGCCTCCCATCAAGGCAACCGGCTTTACACCAATTATGTAAGGTTTTTGTAGAGACAACATCTCACTATATTGCCCAGGTTGGTCTTGAACTCCTGGGCTCAGGCCATCCTCCTGTCTCAGCTTCTGAGAGTGCTGGGATTACAGGCCTGAGCCACCCGGCCGTGCCTGTGGCTTTTATAATGAAAATAATTGAACTACTCCTCCTTTCTACTGAGAAACAATTTATAAATATGTTAAATTTAGATATAGATGAATAGCTGTGCATAAAAGAAAAAGAGATTTTTATAGAGAAAAAACAAATATTTCTATCTGAACAGGATTAACTAGAAAAGTTGCAGGATGTCTTTCTAAAAAAATGTTTAAGTTTGTAAGAGAAATACCTGTCTGCCTGTTAACAAGAGCCTTCAGGATGACCAGCATTCAGAATCACGTGGATAGCAGGTGTTCTTGGGTAAGAGCCCTGGAGTGCTCATCAGTATCCCACGGGCACTTAAGAATGAATTCCACCACCATTCATTGTTCAGTTTGGGGATGAGTGAGCCTAGCTGGGAGGCCATTGGCATGTATCCAAACCTGATGGTATTCTTCATTTCACAGCGGTGCTGGAAGGATTAATAACTGTCTGGAAATGTAACATTTGTAAAGTATTTTGTAATCCTTGAAGAAAAGACACCAGATACATGTGAGATCATTGGCAGCCTGAAATAACAACGTTGTCTTTCCCTCTCTCTTCCAGAACCTGCCAATAAACTCTCTTTTCATATAAATGCTGTCATCCTGCTGTGAAGAAATTTCAAAGAAAAGCCATGGGAACTTCTCCCACCCTTTCCCCCTGTGATTGATTCACTATTGTTCTCAAAACAACTGTTTTTATGTCTGAAACATTCAGAGCTTGAGAACTCAAGGCAGAATTTGACAGTATCTTTCCACTTGGAAGTTCACACACACACTATTCAGCAGGCACCCCCTGGTCCAAAACTCCCCGTAATAAAAGGGCAGGCTGCTTCTCTTTTGCCCCTCCTGCACGCTCTGCCCTGCCCTAAGGGGTACTTCTCCAGACCCTACCTGGGGACAGGCAAATCCAGACAGCATGAGTTAAGTGGGTAAGAGCTGGAAATGGGGTTGGGAGACACTCTGCCCACTCAGGCTCAGCCCCTTATTCAGAGTGGTTAAGAGCACATCATGACACAATTAGCCCTAATAAACATTAAAACATATTGCAATCCCTCAGTCATTAAAACAATATGCTATTGGCATGGATCAAAGTATTATGATGTAGAACAGTCGAAACAATTTTGTCAAGGAAGAGCAAAGTTAGAGGACTCACTCTACCTAATTTCAAGACTTATTATAAATATACAATAATCAAGACATTGTAGTTTTAATATAAAGGCAAACTCATGTCTAGAACAGAAGATTTCAGAAATAGATTCAGACATATATGGTTAATTGACTTTTGACAATAGTACCAAGGAAATTCAATGGGAAAAGAATAGTCTTTTCAACAAATGGTGCTAGAACAATTAAATAGTCATATGCAAAAGAATCAACCTTGACCTTTAGTTGATACCATTAGGCAAAAATTAACTAAAAATGGAGCATGGACCCATTTGTACACCTAAATGTCAGAGTTAAAACTGTAACATTTCTAGAAGAAAACAAAAGAGAAAATCTTACCGATCTTGGTTTTGACAAAGGTTTCTTAAATATGAAAGAAAAAGCACAAAGTATGAAACAGAAAACAAGTTTGACTTCATCAAAGTTAAAATGTTTGCCCTTCTAAAGGATGTGAATATAAAAGTAAAATGGTAAGACACTGTGAGAAAATATTTACAAAACATATGCAACTTTTATCTAGATTATATAAAGAACACTTTCAACTCAATTATAAGAATTCAAGTAAATCAATAAGAAAAAAATACCCAAAAGATTTGAACATGCACTTCAACAAAGTAGATTGACTGATGGCAAATACACACATAAAAAAAATGATCATTATCTGAAGTCATTAGGTAAGCGTATATTAAAACTACAATAAGATGCCTCTATACTCCCACTAGAATGGATAAAAGGCTAACCATATTAAGTGCTGCCAAAGACATGGGCAATTAAAGTTCTTATACACTGTTGGTGAGAATGTAAAATGGTACAACCACTTTGGAAGACATTTTTTTCTTAAAAAATTAAACATACACATACCATATAACACAGCCATTCAATCAATGTACAAGTGTACATGAATGTTCATAGCAACTTTATTTGTAATAACCGCCAAAACTGAAAACAACCCAAATGTTCATCAACAGACGGATGGATAAATACACAGCATTATAGTATCCATAAATGAGTATTACTCAACAATAAAAAGAAATAAATTATTGATACATGTAAAAATATGGCGGAATCTTAAAATCATAGTGCTGAGTGAAAGAAGTCAGACAAAAGAGGCTACATGCTGTATTATTTCGCTTATAAAATTTTAGAGGCCGGGCATGGTGGCTTATGCCTGTAATCCCAGTACTTTTGAAGGCTGAGACTGGAGGGTCACTTAAGGCTAGTAGCTCAAGACCAGCCTAGCCAACATGGTAAAAATCCATCTCTATAAAAACACAAAAATTAGCTGGGCATGGTGGAAAACACCTGTAGTTCCAGCTACTCAGGTGGCTGAGGCACAAGAATCGCTTGAACCTGGAAAGTGGAGGCTGCAGTGAGCCAAGATTGCACCATTGCACTCCAGCCTGGGAGACAGAGTGAGATTCTGTTTCAAAAAATGTAGAAAATGCAAACACATCTAAAGTCATAGAAAGCTGACCGGTGGTTGCTTGGGGAGGGAAGATTCCCAGGAGAAATGAGGAAACCTTTGGGGGTGATGGGTGTGTTCATTATCTTGGCTGTGGTGATGGCTTCACAGGTGTTTACAGATATATCACTGAATTGTACAAATTAAACATGTAGTTTATTGTACGTCAATGTCATTCAGTCTTTTAAAAATGCTGTCATGATCCAGTTTTGAGACCCAAGCTAGAGGCCTGTCATTTCCTTTTCTTGAGCAGCTAATTTAATTCCACACCCCAACCAACTTCCTTAATGGGCCCTCACACTCCAAGCCACTATTTCTCTTCCCTAATTAACCCAAGGCTGAGTACCAGACAACCAAAGACAGCACATATGCCACAGAGGCCTGAAATTATTCCAGTTGATCAATCCTAAACCTGCCAGCCCTGTCTCGCCTGTTCCTTCCTGCAGAAACCACAATAACGGTGCTTGCCCACAGCCCCCTTCCCTCTGCCTTCTGACCAACCCCAGTGCTGCCCCCAAGCGGCCCTCCTGTGCACATACAAACCTGTAACACTTTCTGCTTCCTTTCCAATGATCTGTGTCAGGCCTCCTACCTCATCCAAGGTAGTTTGGTTAAAACAGTCCACTGTACTTTCATGAAGCTAATTAAAAACTTCTCCCTATCCTTGGGTTGTGTACCCATGGGTTGGGCACCCACAGGTTCCAACCAACCTCCGATCAAAGATATTCAAAGAATAAAAATAATACAACACTAAAAAATGATGCAGGCTGGGTACAGTGGCTCACACCTGTAATCCCAACACTTTGAGAGGCTGAGGCAGGAGGATCACCTGAGGTCAGGAGTTCGAGACCAGCCTGGCCAAAATGGCAAAACTTCATCACTAGCGAAAAGACAAAAATTATCCAGGTGTGGTGGTGAGTGTCTGCAGTCCTGGCTTCTCAGGAGGCTGAAGCAGGAGAATCACTTGAACCCGGGAAGCAGAGGTTGCAGTGAGCCGACGTCGTGCCATTGCACTCCAGCCTGGGCAACAAAGAGAGACCCTGACTCAAAAAAAAAGAAGGCAAATAGAAAACATAGCATTTACGTTTTATTAGGTATTATTCCATAGCATTTACGTTGTATTAGGTATTATAGGTAATCTAGAGATGAATGCAAGAGAAGAGAGGATGCACACAGGTATCTGCACATGCAACATCATTTTATATCAGGGACTTGAGCATTAGCTGATATTGCTATCCTGAAAGTCCCAGAACCAACCCCCTCTGGATATGCAGGGATGACTATAAAACAAAAACAGAAATGTAAAGATGACATGAATATACTGCCATCATTTTACAAAGGAGAAAGAAGAGGAATGGAAAAAGCCACCTTCCTGCCTCTGTCACCAATTCATCATCTGTATAAGCGGGAGAATCTTTTAACTGGAAGTGTCTGAACTTTACAGGATGAGGGGAGGAATGAGTGGGGGAAATGTAGGCCTTTGAGAATAGAAAACATCTCTTTGCAAAGAAAATGACAGCGAAAAGCCCTAGAACAAATAAAATAGAACTGGTATGTGAAGAGGCGATCCGGTGGCAAACGTCCTCGTATAAATAAACGAAGGGATGAGAGGTGGAGCCCCAGAATCAATACCGAGTGAGGCCACTAGAGGGAGCCCACACAGATGACAGTCAGGGAGCCCAGACAAGCCTGGCACGGCCCAACCGACCAGAGGAGCCTCTTCCCTTAAGGGAGACTCAGGCAGCCTAATTGTCTCTGGTAAAGATGGTCTTGGCAAGCAAAGGACAGCAAATGCGTGGATGCTGAGCAAGACCACAGGTGACTCACCACACACCCACCACAGCAGCGGAGACACAGAGTGCTCTGTCTGAACCCTCCCACTCCCTGTGGCCATTCAGACCGTCCCCTTTCTTCTTGTCCCCAACACCCTCACAATGTCGTTTCCCAGAGGCCGTCTTCTCACCTGCAGATTTTGCCCACTGACTTGTGTAGCAGCCCAGCCCTGCCTCTGGGTGGAGGATTGCAGGGCAGACAGGCCTCGGGACAATTCTGCCCACCTGCCACACAGTACTTTTCAATGCCGGCTCACAGAGGCTGAGCAGGGCTGCTCTGTCCAGCTACCCTTTCTACCTAACTGCCTTCACTGGCTGTGAGACAGACCCTGGAGGGTTCCTGCTCGTTTTTCCAAAAATCAATGCTGCAAAAAACAATTTACCAAATGACCAAATTCACCAAAGGACTGATTCACTAAAAGCCAATTTGCTGAGTTGTTGACTGGGACTCACAATTACTGATTGGGACTCAGCAGGCCAAGGCCAGGGGCTCCGCACAGGGTTGAAGCCAAAGCCACAAAGTAATAAACGGAGATTTGGCCTTGGGCATCCACTCATTCATTCTCCCTGGATAACTCTGCTGATGGCCTGTGGATTGAGTCGACTCCTGGTTCAAGTAGTTGGGGACCCTGGGTCCCCACTGTTGCTTTCTCAGCCTCTTGCCCAGGAGCAGTGGTCTCCCGAGTGGCTCTGATGTCATTTGTGGCAGCCCCACCAGTTTCTGAGTTGGAGGTCCAGGCTGCTCATAACCAAGGGTGAGCAGGCACAAAGCCTCCATTTGCACTCTAGCCCGTGCAGATGCAGGCAGTCACCTGCTCTTCTTGACGGATAAACCCCAGGAAACATAGGGTTATCTGCTGCAACGAAAGCAGCTTCCCCAGCTGCCTCTGGCCTTTTATACTCCTGCATCCTCTACACTCCAGTCTCAATATTGCAAGAGATAAGCCTGTCTATAATTTAAATGATAATATTGAAATATGCCCTTATCTGTACTGGAAATACATTCTATAGATTTTCCTGTGGCCTGCTTGGAACACTGTCCCTTTCACCTGGAAATTAGAAGGGATTTTGTCACTTGGAGCCATCATGTCTAGATTTCACCAATATCAAACTAGCTGGCTTCCTCCAGCCAGAGTTGCATGGAGACGGATTCTCTTTCAACCCAATTCAGTCTGCAGACCCTTGGTGAGGATGAGCTCACACTGTCTGTGCCACCTCCTTTAAGGCTTCTGTGCAGACTTTTAGAATCTGTTTTACTGACTTTTCATGGTGATTATTCATCATTCAGCATTTCAGCATTATTCAACTTTTTATAACCTATTCTAGCACCAACGTTTCATTCATTCCAGGATTGATTCCATTTGAGCAACACCCAGGCTGTTTCAGCTGCCTCTGTTTCCCTCCAGCTGCGGTCTTCCAGCCTTGCTGCTGCTCAGTGCTGCTGAGGGCCATCATCCAAGAGGAGACCTCCCTGCTTTCCTGTAGCAGGCCCCTGGTTTCTGGGTTGGAGGTCAAGGCTGCTGGCAACCGAGAGGTGAATGAGAACAAAGCCTGCATTTGCACTCTAGCCTGAGAAGAGTCCAGCCTGGGCTCCTCCCACCTCAGAAAAGGGAGAGCTGACTCTATATTTAAAAGGTGTGTCATCAAAAATAGCTTGTCTCTGATCTCTCATCCAAATTTCTTACAGGCAAAGAATGAACTTGGTCGTGTACTGGAATCAGATAAGAGTGCCCGCCACTTAAAAGTGTTGAGGAAAGTCAAGGGCAAGTTGCTGGGTCAGAATCTCTGTTATTCCTCATTTTATCCATTAAGGTGCTTTTCCAGAAAACCTTTCCAAGCAGTGAGAAAGCTTTTTATGTTTTCCTACTGGAGACTGAAAAGGAACAGGGGCATCCATGGCCGCATGCTTCCCGCTGGGTGAATGTGGCTGCTGAAAACCTGTCAGCTTGGCACTTCGAGATGAGTGCCTTGAAGACCTGCTGTTTCCCTGATCCTTGCAGTGTTCCTGAAAGGACAAAGTTGAAGTGAGAGGGCCAAGTTCAAGGACAACTAGCATGGATATTAGTATTGAAATTAGACTGGGTATCCTTCCCACCATCAGGACTGGGAGCAATGCCTTTGTTGAACTTTGTCACTACCCAGGACTCGGGGCTGAGCTCTAGGTTTGGGAGTAAGAGCTCTTTCTGGGATGCCTGGTGAAAAATATCAAAACATGGATTAATCTAATTCTCATTTTTCCCAGGCCATGCCCGTCTTGGGACAATCAAGGACTTAGATGACAATCCCACTAGGGTTTGTCCCCAGCAGCCACCTAGACTCCCCCATCCCCTGCCTTATACTTACCCTCAGATGGGAACCTGAAGTGTTTCTGCTTTCAGCTGTTTTCTTTTTTTTTTTTTTTTTAGAAAGAAAAAGAGAGGAAAGAAAGTGAGAGTGAAAGAAAGAAAAAAAAGAATGTAAGAGAGAAAGAAAGAGGAAAAGAAAGAGGGAGAGAGAACAGGATTCTTGTTCTATTGCCCAGGCTAGAATGCAGTCTAAAAATGGGTATTAAAAACCTCT
>CAUYLG010073969.1:0-15870 GCA_963573385.1 Cacajao melanocephalus | reverse complement strand
TTTCTCCATGTCCTCTCCAGCATCTGTCATCTCCAGATTTTTAATCATCGCCATTCTAACTGGCATGAGATCGTATCTCAAAGTGGTTTTGATTTGCGTTTCTCTAATGACCAGTGATGATGAGCATTTTTTCATATGTTTGTTGGCTGCATAAATGTCTTCTTTTGTAAAGTGTCTGTTCATATCCTTTGCCCACTTTTTGATGGGGTTGTTCATTTTTTTCTTGTAAATCTGCTTTTGTTCTTTATAGATTCTGGATATTAGCCCTTTGTCAAATGGGTAGATTGCAAAAATTTTTTCCTATTCTGTTGGTTGCCAGTTTACTCTAATGATTGTTTCTTTTGCTGTGCAGAAACTCTTAAGTTTGATTAGATCTCGTTTGTCTATTTTGGCTTTTATTGCCATTGCTTTTGGTGATTTAATCATGAAGTCTTTGCCTATACCTATGTCCTGAATGGTATTGCCTAGGTTTTCTTCTAGTTTTTTTTATGGTGTTAGGTCTTATGTTTAAATCTTTAATCCATTTGGAGTTAATTTTAGTATAAGATGTAAGGAAGAGGTCCAGTTTCAGCTTTCTGCAGAAGGCTAGCCAGTTTTCTCAACACCCTTTATTGAACAGGGAATCCTTTCCCCATTGCCTGTTTTTGTCGAGTTCGTCAAAGATCAGATGGTTGTAGAAATGTGGTGTTGCTTAAGACAGTGTGGTGATTCCTCAAGGATACAGAAATAGAAATTCCATCCTACCCAGCAATCCCATTACTGGGTATATACCCAAAGGATTATAAATTGTTCTACTATAAAGACACATGCACACGTATGTTCACTGCAGTGCTGTTTACAATAGCAATGACCAGGAACCAACACAAATGCCCATCAATGATAGACTGAACAAAGAAAATGTGGCACATATACACCATGGAATACTATGCAGCCATAGAAAATGATGAGTTTGTGTCCTTTGTAGGGACATGGATGAATCGGGAAACCATCATTCTCTGCAAACTGACACAAGAACAGAAAACCAAACACCGCATGTTCTCACTCATAGGCAGGTGTTGAACAATGAGAACACGTGTGCACAGGGAGGGGAACATCACACACTGGGGTAGATAGGGGGTGGGGAGCTAGGGAAGGGACAGTGGGGGGAAGGGAGGATGGGGAGGGAAAACACAGGGAGAAATGCCTCATGTAGGCAACAGGGACAGGGAAACAGCAAACCACCACGGCGTGTGTGTACCTATGCAACAACCCTTCAGGATGTGCACAGGTACCTCAGAGCTTAAAGTACAATAAAATAAAAATAAATAAATAAATAAATAAATATTATATCTAGACATTTGGCTATTTTATCTAATTTGTAAAAGTTAAACATTTTATATGGCCAATTCTAAGAAAATGTGTATGGGAAAGTAAGAGAATCACCTTGTGTTTGCTTTGTATTTGGGGATATAATATATAATACTAAAGCCCTAATAACCTGAGAAGAAAATGATTCATTCTTTTTCACTTTTATTTTATTTTATTATTATACTTTAAGTTCTGGGGTACATGTGCAGAAGGCTCGACAAGCCAGCACATGTACCCCAGAACTTGAAGTATAAGAGCTTACAGTGCTTAATCGCAGAAATTAAGTATACCTTAGAAAAACATGTTTTCACTTACATGTATATGTGAATTTTACCAACACTTAAAAACTGAACAACTTTGGGCTTCTAGTTTAAAATTTCTTTTTGAAGTTGAGAGTATTTTATTGGTTAATAGTCATCTCCTAGGGAAGGAAGCATTGGGTCTCAGTTGAATTCCTATTACCTCTTGGATACCTCACCACACCTCCAAGAAGGCAAGCATTAAGACTAAGATGATGAAGCTCAGAGGTGAAGTAACTGAGCTAGCCAACAACTGATCTAAAGTCATAGTCCGTGCTTTTACCTCCCAAAAGGAACAATGGTGTATCTCACTGGAAACGTAGCTGTTCATTCTTGGGTCTAAATTCTGCAGCCTTAAAAATTCAGTGCATGCCACTTTTGATTCTTATTGTGTACAACACAGAATATTTTCCTACATCTCCCTGCTATTTTTCTAAATATTTTTCAATCAGTTTAAATGAATGTCATAGTACAATATTATGTTTTCTGTTCTGTTTTGTTAACTCCGAATGACTCTGTGTGTTAGTGCATGCAGGCTCTCTCTCTCTAATTGTACTCTTTTTTTGGAAAATTTACTACTTCTGAGAATGAGCATAATGGACCAATTTTTTACTCTGTGTAACTCTAGATGAAATGTCTACAGCTAATAGAGCAATCAAATCTGCCCTGCTAAGTCAAATAGCAGTAGAGGAAGGGGACTCAGAGGCCCATCATACTTGTCTTTACTGTTATGCACAAAACAGATATTTTGTTCAAAACCTACCTCAACTCCTGCTGCTTATTTTTCTTCACCTCAAGTCACTCTCCTCTGTTTTTCAAACTATCAGTTGGTTTATAGATAAAATATAATCCAGTTGTCCCAGTTGTGTTGCTTTTTAATAAGGAGACAGAGCATTAACATTGGCTGATTTCCAATCTAAAGATTTTGGACAACTGGGAAATGAAATTTTGGTGAAATGCAACAGGGTGCAACATTAGCAGGTGGGGTGTAGATGGACATGCAAACTGGGGGAACCTCAGGAAAGTGAATCCCACTTTTATTTTTCCTGTCTTATTATAATTTACTTGTCTGTGGTATATTCATTAAACATTTGGAAAAAAAAAATACCATCTCAGTTATACCCAAACCACACCTAGTTGGAAATCAACTAGTTGGAAATCACCTAGTTGGAAATCAACTAGTTACCTCTTCACAGGTTGGGATCAGCATCCAGTTTTCCAGCAGTTCCTTTTGTAATCTTTGTCCATAAATAAACATCCCCCTCGATTTAACAAAGACAAAGCTCTAGATGAACCCGGTTCAGAATGAACATAGTATAATTTACTTTTCAATTTCACACCCAAGGATTCTGTAATGGGGGAATGTAGGCGGTTAAATTTTCAGTCATACCAAATGGGTTTTTAATATTTAAAATCCATCTGTTTACATACAAAGAGTAAATGCCTGGAAATGAGGCTTCTGAAATGCAAATGAAGAGCTCAAGACTTATTTCTGTTTGGGAAAATTCAACACTTTTCTGACAAAAGGGAGTAATAATAGCTCCTGTAGAATCCAATAATATTATAAATGATATTTGATCCAATAGTGCATGATATGTGTATGGGGAACTCTATGGCCTTTTGTTTGTTATTACTGCATCGTGAAATGCTTCATAAATTTGAGGAAAGGGAGGATAGTCAAATGAGCAAAGTACTTTGCAAATAGTCAGCTCTACCAATTTTAGGACGCCTTGGCTTATAGGAAAAGCTAACAGATTTGGGAAATTAAACAAGATTTTAGGAAAGATAGTTTCAATTGTAACTCATGCAGCCTCAAGGTGTAGGTAAGATTTTGCTATAATAGCTTTTTACCACAATTTAGCCTCATTCTTTTGTTTTGGTTTTAACTTTGAGAAACTAAAGTTTACTTTTAGGCAATTAATTCTTCTCAGCTCATGATTTCTTAAAGGATCATTTATAATGACAGACCATTCTATAAATTATTATTAATATACAGAGATTAAAAATGGATAGGCTGGTAAATAAAATGTTAAGATGGATTTTTCATACAATCCAATAAGCCTTCATTAAAATTACTAGCATTGAAACTCAACCAGATATGTTCCCATTGTTAGGTTTCTTCTGAAACCCATAATTATTAGTATTTCACAGGTTTTAATTTTAAGTATTGTTCTACCTATTTAATAGAGCAAGACCATAAAAACCTAACCATCTTTGTTTAAATAATTCTTTTTTGGTTTCTGAAAAATGAATGTGGTGTTTATGGTAATATTACTTACTATTATTTTTACAATTTCAAAATGGATAATGACTAAGATATTAAAAGTTTATTTCTCATTCATGAAAGTCCTAGACAGGTTTTTGTGATTGGTAGAAAACTCACTTTCCCTTGGTAAGTGTTTGGTTTATGGGAACTGATGCTACTTCTGTCTTGTGACTCCATCATCTTCATCCCCTCTCATTTCGTAACATCTTTGGCCCAGAAATTAAACAAAGCGAGTTCACTGTTATTTTGCCAACAAAATAAGAGAAGTAGTCAAAATTGAGAAGTGGTTATATGGGCTCATGTAAATATTGGTGCAAAATGGTTGGAAAATGTAGCTTTGACCTTGGCTACCAATTCCTAGAAAAACCCTGCACTGCACAAGGAAATCTTTGGAGACTAATTAGCATAGACCACGAGGAGCACTGATTCTCCAAGTGTGGTCCTCATATGCATGAAAAGCAGCTGTTGAGCTTGCCTACTGTCTTATTCCATTTTGTGTTGCTTTAAAGAAATATCTAAAGCTTGGTAATTTGTTTTAAAAAGAGGTTTGTTTAGCTCACAGTTCTGCAGGCTGAACAAGAAGCATGGTGTCAGCATCAGCTCAGTTTCTGGTGAGGACTTTTGTGTGGCATCAAAACATGGCAGAGAAGGTCAAAGCGGAAGTGACACAGGAAGAGGGAAATTCTGAGGCTTTATAATAACTCACTCTCATGGGAACTAATGTATTCCCACAAGAACTAATCCAGTCTCCTGAGAGGGAGAAGCCTTTCACTGCCTAGGAAATAGCACCAAGAAATTCATGAGGAATTTGCCGCCACGACCCAAACACTTCCCACTAGGTCCCACTTCCCACCATCCCCACTTTGGGGATCAGATTTCAACATGAGATTTGGTGGGGATGAACAGGCCATTTCTAAACCACAGTACCTGCTTTCATATTCTGGAGCCCCACACCTCATCTAGTAAACCTGAATGTTAGAGGGGAGTTCCAAGGATTCTGAATTTTAACAAACTCCTTTGTTATTTTTAGCACTAAAGTTTGAGAGCCATTTTAGAAGAAATAACACATTAGATTACTCAAATCTTCAACTGGCTAATTGAAAAGTAGCCCAGCAATATGTATAAAAAGCCTATATTCAATGACTATTGATACGTAAGTCACTGTTTTAGGCATGGGTCTGGGATTTAAAAACAAAGAGGATCTTGTCTCCAGTTGTCATGTGAATTGTATAATAATTTGAGTGGAGAAGGATATAAGACAGGTATGAATAATTAAAATGTATGGCTTCTTGCATGGGTGTTTTATAAATGGTACAAATACTATGGTTGTAGAGAAAGTTAAAAAATAGTTTAGGCTGGAGGAGGGCATTTCAAGGACATTTGACGTTGTATTTGACATTGTTCAAGGAGATGTTTTATTTGATGGTGAAGATAGGAGGAGAGGCAGTTGTGATTAGAGGGAAAAGAGAAAAGCTCCTCAGAGTTTGTTTAAGAAATTTGAAGTAATCCAATTTGATTTGCATTTGTCTACTTCTTGGCAAGTAAATTGGGTGAAGAGTCTGGTAAACGGATCATAGGAATACAGATTCTGGAAGATACGTTTGAACTAGACCATCAGGGCAGCAACCGCCATGCCAAAGAATTGGATTTATTCTGAAGGTACTGGAGAACTATGTGTGGAAGCTTTGTGAAGAGAGGAGAGACAGGGTCAGAAACGGCCAAATTGAGTTTGGATTCCTTCCTTCCTGGAGCTCCAGCTTTGCTGCTGACTTATCGTCTTTATCCGTAACTTTGCTTTTGCTCTCCAAAATAAACTCCTTTTTTGCTTTTGTAGGGAGGTCTTGAACTCACCACAAAATGCCACTGCAGCCATTCTTTTGGCTTAAGGAATTTATTTACCCTCATAATGTCATCCCAGGCTCCTTGTTGACGTAATAGATCTCAGTTTTTGTTGATTGTTGTTTGTTTTTTACTTGTACATAGAATACCTCTTATATCCACTCTCCTCAACTTTCGAATCTCTGTAGCTTTGCTTCCAGTTCTTCCCCAAGGTTGAGCTTCATGGAAGAGGTTCCAGGGGATCATAAATCAGAGCCCACAGGCCAAAGGACACCTGAGTCTTTGCAGCCCATCCATCACCCCCAACCTCATTTGTTATATATTCCGGAAGTTCTATTGCAAGTTATTCATTTTTCTTTTTAATCCTCTATCAGATTAGAATGTTAGCACCTGTCTGCAGCACACTAGTAGCAGAAATGGTATATCAGTGAAAATAAATTAACATGTTAGCCCCAATGCTCTCTTTAAATATATATATGTATATGGAGAGAGGGAGAGAGAGAGAGACTATGACAGGCTCCTGGGATCTCCTCATGGCAATTTTGCCCTCTTTCTGAGCTGATAAAACTTCCCAAGGAGCTTTGTTTGCTATTGAGTTTGACATTTTGATATTTCTTTATGATTAATGCAAAATGAGTACGTGTGGTAATTTCCTATGCATTTCCTCCCATATAATAAATGAATGACAAATTGCTCCAGAAGCACGTTTCATTTTTATGGCCAGCTTTCTTTATCCTAGGATTTGAAATATGAGCACCTTGAGTCTAATTCAATTCTAATTAAAATAATACTCATTAAGTGCTTCCCCCTGGGTTATGTGGTAAATGGTACTAAGTTGGAAAAAAGACAACCCACCACCCACAGGGTGTTTATATTCTAAAAAGCAGAGTAACATAAAACGCTTCTCCTTTTTCTTTCCTCTGATCTTTATAATGGCCTGCTGGTTATCTTCATTACCTCCACTTAGATCATTTATAGGCTTCTCAAACATAACTTGCAATAGAACTTTATGCTTTTGTTTCTCCCTAATCTTGTTTGTTATCTTGTATTATTTTTCAAATTTTTCAACTCCATCTTGTTCAACAGCCTGTTCTCTCATATTAAATGCTGAATTTCCCTATACTGAGGAATATACACCTTTGTTAGTTCTTAGGTCAATAGTTTCTTTAACTAGGCATATTATTTGCACTTACCAGCTAACTAATTGCATATACAATGCACATATTACAATCATTAGTAATGCTGCCTAAATTCCACCTATGACAAATATGGAGAGAGAAAATTATTTCTTCACCGACCACTCTATTGGTGGCCAAAATTAACTATCAGTACACATAGTGTATGTAATGATAATATACTGTGAGACTCTTAGTGGATATTATGTTTTCAATCAAAAGGCAGAAACACTGATTACTCATTAAGCATTACCTGTTTTTTTTCACTACACTTGGAATAGATGGTTTTTCATTTGCTTGTTTGTTTTGAGACAAGAGTTTTGCACTTGTTGCCCAGGCTGGAGTGCAATGGCACAATCTCTGCTCACTGCAACCTTCGCCTCCCAGGTTCAAGTGATTCTCCTGCCTCAGCCTCCCAAGTAGCAGAGATTACAGTCATGGGCCACCACGCCCAGCTAATTTTGTGTTTTTAGTAGAGACAGGGCGTCTTTAAAGAAGCTGAAAAAAATACTGCTCCAGCTTAAGCAAGTATCTCCCCCAATTATGGCACCAAACATTGTATTATGGAACATCTGATTCTCCTCCATGAAATAAACTTTAAGTGTTTAATGTCAGAAATAAGACATTTTAACTTCAATTAATAACCACTTCTATATCTATATCCACAATTATTTGAATTCTTATATGATAAATGTATACATTAAATCTGTATTACTTTTGTAGTAATATTTCCATAAAGTATGGAAAACTCAACTTTGTAATTCCTTTCATTTGGCTCAAAGCTACAGTTTTTTCAATGCACATGTTAAATCATAGTTATATCTTGCTTTTAGAAAAACACATTTACTCTTGACTTAAGTTTCAGAATGTTATACATCTCAATTGTATGCCTTTTCCGCAGTCCTTTTTTATTTAGTATGTCTTCTTACATAGTAAAGGATAATTTTAATTTGAAAAGAAATCTCAAAACATGCTTTTTTTAAAAAACAAGTTTTTATATTATGTTTTCGTATTGTCTAATTTAGTGTTGTCCATTTTTTTTAAATTGTATTTATAGTACAAATCAAAACTCGCCTATATAATTATGCCTCTGGGGAAATATCCTTGTTGAGTATCTCAGTTTGTTTCATCTGCTGTAACAAAGTACCATAGGCTGAATGCTTATAAACAACACAACTGTAGTTCTCACATTTGTAGAGGTTAAGAATCAGAGGTCAGGGTGGCCCGTGGTTGAGTTCTGATGAGGGCCCTCTTTCACGTTGCAGACTACCATCTTCTTGTATCCTTACATGACATAAAGAGGAGTAGAGAACTTTTTGGGGTCTCTTTTATAAGTACACTAATCCTGTTCACGAGGGTTCCACCTTCATGATCTAATTATCTCCCAAAAGCTCTACCTTCTAATATCATCACATTGGAGGTTAGAATTTCAACATATGAACTTGTGGGGGAACACAAGCATTTAGTTCATTGCAATTGGAGTATTTGTGGATTTGAGTAAAATAATATTACCAGGAGATCACTTTTAAAACATCATAGAACAGTGTTAGAAATACCTATTTTGATACTTTTTAAGTGAGAATTAATACCTTTTAAGTGAGTCATTGCGAATGAGGCTTATCTTCTTCTAACTCAAATCTCTGGATAACCTAACTTCACAATAATGACTTATACTCAGGCATATGAATAGAAGTTCTTGAACCCATCTGGTGTTAAGAGAAATCACAATAAAAATATTTTACCTAAGCGCTTTCCACCCATATATTCCTCTAATCCAGAACAATAGAGGGAAACATTCTAACATTATTAATGAGAGAAATCTTACATATTATTATATTTCAAGTATATCTCAAGGTTAATAGAATAAATGAAGGGAAGGGAACAAAGTAAAATTCACAAATGTCTTTAGTGATGAGTAATTTCAATGGCAAATTATTTTTTCTCAATTTCATCAAAGTATCACCTTATTCAAATCAGCATTATTATCTTGGATTTAAAGGAATCCATAGATAGCATGCTTCTCAAAATTACAAATAATTTATCCCTGGGCCAGTTAACACTGAATGACAAACAGGATCCAAAAAAGCCCTGACAAATTGGAACAATTGTCCAAATCTAATGAGAGAACTCTTAAGAGAGACAAATATATCTAAGTATCCAACTTTGTAAGTACGGTTGCAGATGAAGTAATTAGGACCTACACTTAAAAAATAAGCTTACATGTTATGCAGTTTTTAAAAGAATCATTATTATATTTTAAATATGACTTTTCTTTGTGCTAATTTATTCCTTAACATTTTCTTGAATCCTGGATGATGCTTTTTAAGGAAGATGTAAATATAATAGAATGTATTAAAGAGTGTGACTGGCCAGGCGTGGTGGCTCATGCCTATAATCCCAGCACTTTCGGAGGTTGAGACAGGTGAATTGCTTGAGCTCAGGAGTTTGAGACCAGCCTAGACAACATAGCAAAAACCCATCTCTACATAAAATACAAAAAAATTAGCTGGGCATGGTGGTCTGTAGTCCTGCTACTTGGGAGGTAGGAGGATTGCTTGAGCTGGGGAGGCAAAGGTGGCAGTGTGCTATGATCATACCACCATACTCCAGCCTGGCCAACACAGTAAGACCCTGGTCTCTCACAGAAAAAAAAAAAAAAATGACCAAAACCAAGAAGGGGTTTTACCCCAAAGAACAGTTTATTTTTCTATCCTAGGAGTTGTTTACACCTAAAATTCATGAATAGTGGGCAGATGTGTAGATTCAAATGTTTATTCAGAGCGTACAATGAATAATTCTTGAAGACTCTTCCAAATCTGAGGCTCTGTGATCCTGTGTAGTTAAGAGAAAACAAGAATCTCTAGTGTTTTTCTTTAATTATACTAAATTTTATTTTATAAAAACACTTCAATTTTTAAATTGGAATGGTTTGATCTAAAGACAGTATTATTTTACTTTCTTGTTTGTACAATATTGTATATACACACATAGACTTATATATTTTATAGACATACACACTATGTATCCGTTTTGGGAAAAGTAAGTGAATATTTATATAGAATATCATTATTCAAACTTACTATGTAGAATTTTTTATTCACTTGAGTAATTCTAGGCAAGGAGACATTTACTATGTATCACTGAATCAAAGATTTTAAAATCAGGCATATTAACACTGAAATGGCTCTTTTATAAAAGAAAAATACAGTAATTTGAGGGAAATGTATAAATAACAAAATTATATTCTTTTAACCTTGTGTGAAAACTCCAAAAATTAATTGGTTACATATATCCTATTATTTAACAACGTAAGTGAGAATATTAGCTATCCAAATATTGCCAGATATAATTAATGTCCTCAAATATTGCCCCATTAGCATGCGTTCTCAGGAGCTAGAGTCACAAAACTAATGGGTTTGCTACCCAGGGACATCAATTGAGTATGACACTGCCTCAGTCCTCTGCACACCCCATTCTACTGTCTTTATTATAATGTGATTACTTTTCATTGGATTCTACAAATTGCATTATATCAAATTACTATAGTGGGGCCTGTGATATGATACCCTCACTAATTAAAATTCTTGTTTTCTCTACACTTGGGTTAATATAGATAGTTATTTTTCCTGTTTTTTTACTAACCACTGGAGAAATATGTTAGGAAACACTTCTAGCTCAGCATCTTTTGTGTCATTGAATAATAGTTTTTTGTGCTTTGCCAGATTTAGAAAAGAGTCTACATTATTTTGCTTTGGGGAGAGGTATATAACAATTACAGTAAATGGTAGAGTTTGAGTTTTCTAAGAAGTGAAATTCTAGTCAGGTATGATTTGATAATCTGAACAGACCAGTGACTGACATTCCATAACCTTAGAGACTTCATAATAAGAAAATCTCTACATTCAGCCAAGTTTAACTTGTTGTCGATACATTATAGCATTTAGAGAGGACTTTGGAGACTCCCAGCATGTATTCGGAAAATACTGGCAACATCAATCAGATTATTTGAGTGCAGAGACATTAACTCACACAAAAAGTGTATGCTTACTCACTATTGTTCTATGAGTCCTTCCTCCACAAAATTTTTAAAAGCCCCAGGCAGACAGTGTCCTAGTTTGAATGCTTCTGCCTTTTAATTTTTATTTCTTTTTTTTTTTTCTTGCTGAGATATTTGGCTCAGATTTCAATTGTAATATTGAAGAGAATTCTGCTACTTCAGATGTGCTCTGTCCATGGCATTTTCTGCCATTGTCAAATAATTGGATCTGTCACGACATCACCACCTTTGGTATTTAGGAACCTAAGGCAAATTCCCTGGCCTAATTGCATGACAAAATGATATCTGGCTGCACAATGTATAATTTGATCAACCAAAGCTTAAAAAGCCTCTTTATTGTACATAGGCCATCTTCCTTTGCTGTGTGCAATATCTGAAAACAGCAAAATCCTAAAATATACTATACAAACATATTGACAGTGATTTTTTTTCTTGGAAAATCAACTAAGAGAACCAAGGAAAAGAGCAAGTGACCTCTGTATACTTCTCATAATTATTTCTTGCTTCTTAAATGCCAAGTGGCTCATTCACAACAGCAAAATATAATGAGGACCTTCAACATAAGTGCCATTAGAAATATGTCATGAAATGTATCAGTACTTGCCAGGCTCTTGATTACAAACATAAATTTCCAGAAGACCAGTTGCAGAGCCTGGTGTCTGTTTGACATTTCCAATTGTAAGACCAATAGAAAGGAGCAATTAACAAATAAACGCTCTCCCTCCCACCCCTCGCGGTAGTTCATGTCTTTGCTCTACAAACATTTCTAAGTTTACATCTACAGTTCCATGATAGATTTTAAAAGTTTTAAATCCTACAATATGGTACCCATCAACCCACTTAAAAAACAAACATAAATTCTTTTTGAGACAGTCAGAAATGTTATGAAATTTCTTCTTCTCCTCGAACTCACATTTTGATTCCATTATCCTTATAAAATATTTTTATAAGACTTGACATTTATTCTATCATTTGCAGCAGAAATGTTACCCAGTAATTAATGCCACTCCCTGTATCAACTATATCATCAATATTTCAAATTGTTCTTTATTTCTTTCTTGTTCAGAGGGGATAAAGTTTGTACCAGAAGATTTTTCTATTCAGGAAAATGTATTATGGTAAGATCAGGGAGGAAACGAGTCTTTATAAAGTAGGAGAAAGGTATGGGAAGGAGAGATTGGAAAGGAGAGCCTGTCAGCTGCAGTACATTCCTAAGCAGATTGACTGTAGACAATAAGTACATATATAATTTGAAGTGCTAGGAATTATTCCCTTAAAACTATTCGTGTGGTTTCTTAATCCTGTGTACATCAAATAAATGCAAACCCAGGTCTAGAAAGCCAGTCTGCTAGTTGCAATGAATCTGTGACTCTGTATATGTTATCAGACAAAGCATGTCCTGCTCCTTTATAAAGGCATATAGATTTTATGTAATTAATACATATTTGGAAGCCTTATTTGGTCATTATGTATAACTGTTAAAAATGTACAACTGTGATCATGGGGGTCATTCAAAAAGGACACTCGGATGCAAAAAGAAAGAAAAAAATGACTTGATTCGTCTAAATTGTGAAAAATATTTTAATGTGTTGCTAAGAATAAAATCTGAGACCTACTTGCCTATTGTTATTAACAAACAGCCAGCTGTTCTAATAATCTAAATATTAACCCAATTAGATGATAGCCCTTAAAGATTCAAAAATAAGGTTTTTTTTTGAGAAGGGAGAAATTTCTTACCATTTTTATTATTTATTTTTATGTAAAATTTGCTGTAACTCTACCACCTGGCAGGTATATATTGCACCAAGGAAGATCATTAACTGCTGGTCTCAGTTAATGATGTAATGCTGGTATGCTACATCTGAGCCATGACATCACTAAGATATAGGTTGGTGCAAAAGTCATTGTGGTTTTTGACATTACAAGTAATGGCAAAACCCTCCATGGCTTTTGCACTAAGGAGTCATAGAAAATGCTATTTAGTAACATTACTTATAATGGATTCCCTCACTCTCATCTAGATTACCAGCTGATGAAAGTGTATAACATGCCTTTAAGAAAAAGACAATCTCTTCTTTTACTGTAAGAAAGCAGAAATTTTTCATGAATATATTGTGTAATACAAGGCAAATTTTGAAAGTGAAACAAAAATGTTCAAAAAAATTGACCAGTGTAGGATTTGGAGGGCTCTGTTTTTCGTTATAAAACGGTGTATAATGGAGAATGTCAAATAGTTACGTTTTTAATGTTGAAATACATCAGCTCTGCAGCCATCACAGAATAACTAGTACCATATTTGCCTTTCTACCTTTGGAGACCAAAACCTAGAAAACTCAAAGAAAAAAATCTTTAGCAAATGCTTTCAACAACTGAAAAATAAGCAGCATAGAGCTATGACCCCTGAGAAAAAGAAAAATGGAGTAAGGCCTATCATTCTTCTCTCTGCCTAGAAATATGTTTAGAACCACAGTACAGGAAAGGCAAGACTCAAACACAGAAGAGAAGACTTGCTGAATTGAAAAGAGGTAAATCCAAGTTCAGGAAGATTATGGTGACTGGTGTTAGAGTAGTAGAATATTGGAGAGGAGGTAACGATACAGAGAAAAATCTCCAAAATCGACACAAGAATCCCTTTAAATATTTTACCTAGTATTAAGCTGATGTGCCTGGAGTAAAACTACGTAAGTCTAGGCAAAGAGATACTATTGGAGAATAGTAGGCTGAAAAATCTCCAAGAGCATAGAGACATTCGAGCTTGTTCAGCTGGAGTGAACAGACCTCATTAAAATTTGGGGCAGTCAGTACACCCTAGAAGTATCAAATTTGAGAGTAAAGGCCATTCTAGACCTACACTAACAAAACTTAAAAACCAGCCTTGAAAGTCAAGATGATCTTAAAGTAACCTAAATACTGGTCATAACAAAAATTGCTGCTCCATAATAGAAGACAACAAAAATCTGGATCCTGAAAACATAAAATACATAATATCTAGCATCCAATTAAAAAAAATGGAAGTGTGAAGAGGCAGGAAAATCTGAGCCATAACCCAAAAACAAAAAAATCAGTTAATAGGAACAAAACCAGAAATGATTGGAAGATGAAATTGGCAAAGAAGAACTTTCAGGAAGCTATTAAAAATATGCTGAAGGACTTAAAATATGAATATAATAAAGAGGGAAAATATATTTTTAAAAAACTAAATGAGAAGTCTAGTGTTGAAATATTAAATATTTGAAATAAAAACTCACTAGACAAACGTAATACCAGATTAGACAATGCAGATGCAAAGGTCTCCTTACCAACATAGCAATAGAAACTAATCTGAAGTTCAGAGAAAATGAACGTAAGCTCCGTTGCCATGGTAGTTTGTTTCCTTTGAAACTCATCTTGAACTTTGAACGCAAATGTGATAGTGTTAGGAGGTAGGGCCTAGTCGAAGTTGTTTGGGTAATGGGACAGATCACTCATGAATAAATTAATGCCCTCCTGCTGGAGTAAGTGCTTGCTCTCACATGTCTGGCTAAATCACTGAAAATAGGTTGTTATAAAAGGCAGTTTGGCTTCCTAGTCCTTCTCTTGCTTCCTCTCTCACCATGGATCACTTTATGTGCCATCTGGCTTTTCTGCTTTCTCACAGTGTTTTGACCCAGCATATGGCCCTCTCCAAGCCATCCAGATGCAGCTCTATACTCTTGAACTTCCCAGCTGGTAGAACTATGAATTAAGTAAACATTTTTTCTTTAAAAACTACCCAGTCTAAGGTATTCTTTTATAACAACACAAAAATGAACTTGTACATTAGAGACCTGTGAGACAACAGCAAGCAGTGTAATACACTTATAATTAGAGTCCCAGAAAAGGGGGGTAAGATCTACCAAAAAATATTCAAAAAAATAGTGGCTGAAATTTACCATATTTAATGAAAACCTGTTATGGCACAAATCCAAGAATCAAAATGTACTATAAATTTGATAAACAGAAGGAAAATTACTCAAAAGAACTTAATAGCCAAATTAATGAGAAAAGTGATTTTAATCCTTCTGGGGCTGGGGAATGCTTCTTGTAAGTGGGACAAGAGGGATAGAAGACATCATCAGGAAAAAAACCAATACTTAAACAATAAAATGAAATTTCTAATATGAGGAGGAATATTCATAATTTAGGATATTATATCTAGTGAGAGTATATTTTAAATATGAATGCAAAGTAAAAATATTTTCAGACAAAAGAAGCAAAGAATGTTCATCACTAACATTTGATTGCAAGAAATCTTAATGGAAATTCTTTAGAATGTGAGAAAATGACAGCATACAGTAATCTAGATCTACAGAAAGAAGTGAAGAAGATCGGGAATAGTAAGTACGTGGATAAACATAACATGACTTTTTTCTCATTTTTTATCTGTAAAAAAACTTTAAAACAAAAATATTAGTACATATTATGGGGTTTATAGCATAATATGTACAATAACAATACTACAAAGATGAAGGAGGGAAAGTGGAAATATACTGTTATAAATGTTTTGCATTATAGGTAAACTAGCGTAAAGCATTATTTAAATTAGACGATGGTAAGTCAAAGATATATATCGTAAACCCTAAACAAAAGGGAACATAATGGAAACAAAAGGAAACAAAATGGAAGAGTTTACAAGTTAACAGAGGAGATAAAATGGAATGTGAAAATGCTGTTATTCCACTATGTGGCCATAAAAAAGGATGAGTTCACGTCCTTTTCAGGGACATAGATGAAGCTGGAAACCATTATTCTCAGCAAACTGACACAAGAACAGAAAACCAAACACCGCGTATTCTCGCTCATAAGCAAAAGTTGAATGAGAACACATGGACACAGGGAAACATCACACACTCGGGCCTGTCGGGGATT